>MNCI01006413.1:63342-75448 GCA_015680685.1 Gnetum montanum
TTTTTTTTTTTTTTAATTATGGTTTTTTCTAAAAAGTTATTCATGCGTGCAAAAACCGATTCACTTGTATTTTTTTTAAAAGAAATAAACTCACCTTTTTAAAAAAACCATTTATTTTCATAAGTTTATATTTTTTTTTCCTTTGCAACTAATGCCATGAACTTCAATCATGCATAAAAAACACACTAAGAATCCAAATCAAAATCCATTTGAACCTACATAGTCACATGCTAAAACCTTATCCAAACATCACACAACATAGTGCTATAATTCAAATGCATAAATATTGAAATTACCAATAGAGCATAAATGCATACCCAATAGGTACTCTTATACCCTAACCCAACATCCCTGCCAACAACATCACCTATCTAACACATTACACAAGACTAGCATACATAATTACATTAATTAAGCATGTAAAGACATCATAATTATAACATATAAAGTACAATTACAATAAGCTAAGTTGTCCCAAATAACCCACCAAGACAATACATGTAATGTATAAATTGTAAGCGTACGACCATACCTAATGTGTCTACAAGGGATGTAACACTTCAAGAACAATGCACACAAAACAAAGAACCAAAACCAAAGACACTTCTTGAATATAGAGCCAAGTTCTAACAAACTAATCTATTAGTATAATATATTTTTATGAGCATTTCAAAGTATATCAAACATATCTAATAATTATTTATTTGATCACAACTTTATGATATTCCCATAATACCAATGGTTATGGAGTAAATAATTCATACAATGATCTACTTGCAATACTCAATATTTAATTATGGTTATAAATAAATTTTCTTAAATAATCTTTGAATAAATTATGTTATTTATCCTTTGTCGTACTCTACATATTTAAGTTTTTTCTCTAAACATTTTTACATCATATATGATGTTAGCTTCATACATGGTTTTAGCTAAGAGGTTAGTTACCAATGGTTAAGTAAGGATCTGATCTCTAAATGGTGTTGAGCTTTTATAATTGATGTTCCATCGACCACTATAACATTGTGCACTTTTGTTGGTGCCATTGCCTTGGCCATAATAATAATGTAAGGTGCTATGGTAATAATGATGTAAGGCTCTTATCTTTTAAAGTTGTTGAGCTTTTATTGTTGATGTTATCAGTGCCATTGCCTTGGCCATAATAACAATGTATGGTGCTATGGTAACGATTTGATAATCTTAGATACATTGCCTCTTCTTATTTCTATGCCTATTCTCATTTGAATGCATGGTCTTGATTAACATGTTAGCTTTTAGTTAATGTGAAGAAAACTCTTCCTCTATTTTTATGAACTTCCATCTTTGTAATCTTTGCTTGAAGTAGTTTCTAAAATTATCTAAAGTTTGTAATAATGAAAATACTTTTGTTTTCTCCTATAAATTAAAAGGGCAGGAAGATGTGTTAAGCACCACCTTGTACTGGTTTTGTGCCACTTTGGGGTTTACATGTAAATTTGTGTGTGGTTTTCTATGGTTTTTCTCCACTTTGCGGTTTCCACATAAATTTTTATGTGTGTTTTTCTTGTTATCTTTGTTGTTTCAATTTTCAGATTTAATTAATTTTGTAACATAAAAAGATGGTTGTTAATTTTGTAACATAAAAGGATGGTTCACCAAACAAGTATGCTGATCCTTACAACTTCAAGTAAAACATGAGTTCTCCTGAAGAATAAAGTGATTCACATCTTCTTGATATCGAGGGTTTACTTTGATAAAGTTTTAATATTCCAGAATAGAAATTGGAGCTTCTTTTATTTTTATTTTTTATCTTTTTTATCTTTCACGTCTTTTAACTTAAATATTCTTTTTGATTTTTTATAATGATTGAATTGTGCTAAGAGGATCGCTACTAGTAACTTCAATAGGTCTATTCTAGAATCTATCTTTAATCATGTCATTTTGGGAAATCCATAAAATAAATGAATCAACTGGAAATTTTGTCGTCATTATTCTATTTTTCAGTTATAAACTACTTTTAAAACCGCACCACGGTGTTAAAATTCCAGGGCAAGCACCGATTTTCGTCAAGACACTTAAAAATCTAACCCACACTCATAACAAAGAGAAGCCACACAGGTAAAATGTAAAGGATTCCTGAAAGCCATAAAGATGTCCAAATCTTTTCAAGGCAACTTGATAGGATTGGGGCCTAGCCTGGCAGAGTGCACATAGTTGACAAGGCAGTGCGAAAGCATTCCAGGTACCAAAAGACCAACTGTGAACCGGGATATTGTGCACAGCCATGTTTCTATGTAATCCTTGCCTTTGTAGAATGGCAAAAAGAAGCAGTGTATGGCTTCCCACAGAGCATTCAACCGATTCATTACGAAGTAGAAGACTGAAAAGTTTTTGTTGGGCGCGTCAGACAGGTTCTGCAGAAAAAGCCCACCAAAATTATGTAAGAAACGAAGAGTTCAGGATTATTTGGATGAATAAAACAGAGTCATGGACTTACAAAAAGATTTGTATGTTCTGATCCGTTCAAATTTAGAAAACAGAAAAACAGATCTTGTTAAGATAAAGATGACAAAGAAATAATGTATTGCAAAGCATGATCTAAGAAACTGGCAGTGGGGATTCTTACATGCTGGAAGAATAAGCTGTCGTAGTAGAGACATGTCCCAAAATGCTTGAACAGAGAAACACAATCATCAAAGGGGACTCTGGGAACCAAGTCATTGCAGTAAACAATTCTGTAGTATTTTGGGACTGGATGGTTCAGCTTTGAATTCACATAGTTGGCAAGGTCTCCGTCCCCAACTCTCGGCTGCCCGTATGTATACACGCCTTGCAACCTTTTCAAGACTTCGTCCTCGTTTTTGAGGATGAGAATTGCTGCAAAAAGGATCGTCAGGGCTCCTCCCAAACTGTGCCCTGTTACAATAATTCTGGCATTTTTGTGGGTGTTCATCAATTGGTGCAATTCCTCCACCAAAGTGTAGTATGCCAAGGGTTTGTCCATATGGTCGTAATCCAAGTCTAGATTTTTCAAGACTTCTGTTTCATATCTGTTTGCAATTCCTAAACCCTCCATGAATCCTAGGTGAGCCCTTCCCACAAAAGGGATTCTGTACCATGACATATCTGCATCTGTGGACCAGTCATCTGCATCAAATGGCTCTGTGCCTCTGAAAGTCAGGATTACGAGGTTGGCATCTTCTCCTTTGTCAGTGCATATGAAGGCCTGTGTTGTGGCCTTCTTCAGTCGATCTGTCATAACAAAACCACAAAGGTTTGGTTTGGGAATTGTTGAAATTTTAGGGATAGCATTCAATACTGAACAATTTCCAAAACATAAAATATCAAATCCATGAAACCCAACTGTTTTGTATCATGGATTTCAATTAGAAAAGCTTGGTTGTGATTTTATTCCTAAAGTTAGTTTTGAAGTTTATAACCTTTCTTGATGTAGATACCTTTCCCCCTCTTTTGTGACTTTTCTCCTAAACCACCCATTTCAAATTTCAAAACTAAGCATTAGGCAAGATTAAGTTGAAAACAAAGAACCGTAAATGCTGTGGGTTCTCACCTAGATAACAAAAACCAGTTAAAAAGATTTATTTCTTAAGGAGAAGAAAAATCATCATTATAAACAATTAAAATTATTGAACATGATGGTTCAGGCCTTCAGGGTACATTTATAAGGAAAAGGAAAAAAAAACAGTTTTTAGGAACCGAGGGTTTTCAGAAAGGAAAGCTGGGTGGCATTTTTTATTTAAATTTAGTGTTTTGTTTTACTGTAATGTTGGTTAACAACCTTTTTTTTTCTTTAATAAGTTAATAGCCTAAATTATTTCTCATAAAGACATAAGGACAGCAAAGCACAGCAGCAGGCTTCGTACCGTTCCACAAGTTATAGAACTTCACAAAGTGCATCTGCATTAAAAGACATGAAGATTAATGAAGCATACAGATAATATCCGGAAACTTTTATGTTCATTTATAATTTTATAGCACTATAATGTGTTTTACTCCAATGGCATACCTTCCAAATATCAATGACCCTGTGTTTGATGACATTCTCATTTTCATAGACAAGTCCTGAGCACATGGCACCCAGATCAATGTAAAATTTGTCTCCTGGATTGGATGGCGGATCCTCCATTTTATCTGAACTAGCAACTTCTGCTTCTCTGGCATACAAAGCAGTTCTCCGCTCCAGCATCCCGTTGAGGCTCAGGTATTTCTCTGTGCCTTTCTTGGGTAGCTCTAGCCTTCCTGTACCAGTAACCCAGAAACACGATCACTTGCAAGTTGAAACAAAAGGAATCTATGTATAAAATCTGAAAATTCAAAACTTCCATGGCAATGCAAATTGCAAGCGCGGTAAAATTTGATTTGGACTTTATGTAAGATTCGACCATATCTTTTTTACGTTAAGTGCCCAACGGATGATAATAGTAGAGTAGCTCTACTTAGCCCGATTTTCCCAGTGTCTGAACTTGGCTTTTTACCAAGTCAAATGGTATATGTTGGGATCGAGTTTACAAGCAGACTATCAAATAAAATTGTCTACCTGTTTTAGTATACCCACAACATACCAGTAACTACCGTTCTACCTGTTTTAGTATACCCACAACATACCAGTAACTACCGTACTTTGATGTAACAAAAGCCTGACTTCAAATGTGTTAAGTTGGTTACACTCTGGTCAATAAATCATGCCCTGTGATTATTCTTTTTATTAAAATAAAGATTAATTACATTCAAGATGTAGTGCAGTGATTAAGACATTTATTTTTCTTCTTCAAGCATGACAATAGCGAATTGGCCTTGGGATGTGTGAATAGAAATTATGCTANTCTTCAAGCATGACAATAGCGAATTGGCCTTGGGATGTGTGAATAGAAATTATGCTAAGGCCCAAGTTTCCTGGTCTTAAAAGGGAAAAGAAAGGAAGCTTGATTGAATTGGTTTATTGGACAAGTTTAGTTTCAAACATCTTTGTAAGATGCTTATATGCCTTAGCAGTGATTCATTGAAATCAACCTGTAATGTGGAAGGTGCAAGTCACGTATCCTAACCAATAGCATAACTCTATACATTTCAGCTTCCAATAAAACTATTTACTAAACCATATCCGGGCATTGACATGAGTGAAACTGTACCAAAAAAAGTACTGCGGCTGCAGACTACCCTGCCCTGAATCTAGTAGTGCAAGCATCAGAATTAAACGGACAATATTATGCTAACGAGACCACCCTTACCGCAAGAAACCCAAAGCCTACCTCTTTATAACAAGCATGAACAAAATTCCACACATATTTGGTGCCGGTCACTCACATCTTTTTTAAGAACTAAACCTTTCTTTTTCAGAAAGAAATTACACAAGAACATTAAAACAGCTGCTATGAACAAGATCACACTGCTATAAACAAGAAAATAAAAATAGGTTGAATCTCTCAAGAAATCTATAGATTCAGATTTGTCCTACCTGTGAGGAGTCTGAACGTAGCTCTGATAGGACCGCCATTAAGAGCGATGAAATTCAAAGTCCACTCAATGACATTACCGACAATCATGAGAGGGACCCTAGCCAAATGCAAAAGCCTGAGCAGAAACATGCTCAAAATCACCCTCCAGTCGTCCCCAAAAGGCCTTGATCCAACTTCTTGTGGCCATTCAGCAAACTCACTGAAATCCAGCTTCAATGGATTCTTAAAAGCATGGATGAGCTTCCTCAACCTCAGCTTCTGTGGGTGTATTATCACATACTCGCTGCTCGCAGTCTTGGTCATGATTTCTTAGCTTAGCTTTCTGCTTAGCCTCAAAATTCTAATCAACAACCACAATGGAATGCTTCTCATACACACAAGATCACCGCTCCCACAATTGAACTTACAGCAACTCAGGAAGCACCGCTCCCACAACTGAACTTACAGCAACTCAGGAAGCAGGCCATTCCAATATTTTTAATATTGGCCAGCAGCCAACCTCGATCAATTTCTTGCACAGTATGATTCCTCATTTTATTTGTTAATACAAAAATACCTCGTTCCTCGGATCTTAAAAAACTCTTTTCTTTTAAGAATTGTTCGTTGGCTCTGTCAATCTGCTGAAGAATGCAGTAGTGGGCTCCAGCCCACGAATAAAGGGAATCTCGATGATAATTTAATCGCAGAAAATGTGTGTTGGACACCGACCTGGACAATGTTGAAATTCATTGGCAACCAAATTATTGTTTATACTGTCACGATAAGAACGTTGGACAATGTACAAGGATGGTCGAATTATTGAGAGTATTAGATGATATTGATTTAGGTTAGGGATCAGATAACTGAAAAGGAAAACAAAAACAATAGTTTTGCAGGTTAACATGTAAACATGCCATTTGTTATGAGTAACTATTGAAGCGAGGAAATTCAGTCTGGGTCCGGTGCTTTACAAGTTGATGCCATTCTGCAATTTTTTAAAAGATTTGGAATTTAAAATACATGAGAAGGTGTTGCAGCTATGTGCCCTGAAATTTTTATAACTTTTCACACTGAATTGGGGATCACTGACATAGGTACGCATTTCATAATTTCCAATGATTTTTTGTCTGGATCGATGGTCGCCTTTCCTCATTTTCTTGCCTTGTTCTTGATGTCTGCATTTTGCATTAAAATCTTACTTATCTTGTCCTGTTCTGAATCTTACCAGAAACTTCATTTGTCCTGTTCTGAATCTTACCAGAAACTTCATTTCATTGTTAAGTTGACAGCAAGGAATCAAGAGTCATGGCATCGGCATGACACATCACAAAAACCAAGGGAGTACAAATGGATAGACAAACACACGGAAATCACGAAGGGGCTACTTTGGTAACCCAAGGCCGAACGGCCAACTTTGGTCGTACGGAAATCAAGTTTGGGACGGAAAGAATGCATATGCCATGACTCACATTCACGCGTTTATTGGTCATTGCTGGTTTTTGCTCTTTTTCTCTGGAAAAAGAAAAAGCAAAACGGGGTCAGTCATGGGTCATGACCTTGATGACAGATGGATGCTTGTTCAACTTTTTTTAAAATCTGTTTGCTTATGAGCCAACAAAGCTCACCAGTTCATGGCACTCTATTTTTACTTTCCCCTTCATCATGACTAGTGTTTGTAGGTGAGGTGAGTTACTGGGCTGTGCCTGGTTTAGTTAAGTTGTATCCTTTTGTAATGTTGTCATTTTCAACATGGCCCTCCATTGTTGAACAAAAGTATTAGCACATGTGATTTGTTATAAATTTGGTTGTGGGTTGAGACTTAATTTCATTCTTGAAAAGATTGGATTGAGTAACAAAAAGGTTTCATTTTATTGCTATCATTTTGGTTGTTGCAGAAATTATATGTTTTGCCAGATTATGGCTCTTGAGGAAGAAAATGGATTCCATGCCCCCTATACCTTTGCAAATTTTCTTGCTTCAGTTTAATGGTGATATTGCAATCTTCTGTGCAATTTTTAAACATTAACAATATTTTGGATTTACATTGTACTTGTTCTATATTCTACAATGTTTTTTTATGATATATGAGATTTAATTTTTTACGAAAACTAATATATTTAAATTTTCTCTATCATGTCTTTGGCTATGAACAAACCTATCCCCACTTTTTCTTGAGGCACGCGTACCCAAACACGTTCAAAATCTCCTCAATTCCTCCCTTCCACTACTTGGATTCTTTTGATACATAGTGTTGCAGGAATTGAATAACACATCAGATACTTACATAGGAAGTCACGATCGTGGATGTTGCAAACATATACTGTATTTCCTTTACGTGAATCTTCACGTCTCTTAAAAGTTGATCGATCTTTGAGGCAGTTGCCAATTTCTCATACGTGTATTCTCTTTCGCTTTCACGTCTCTTAAAAGTTGATCGATCTTTGAGGCAGCTGCCAATTTCTCATACGTTTATTCTCTTTCGCTTTCCCATCGTGCATCCGGCCGATATTCTTTACGTGGTCTACCTTTGCTTTCCCAACCCACGCCAAAAATGTGTCATTGTCGTAACAGAAAATTTTGACTCTGTAATAAGTGTTTGTGAAATGTCTTGGCTTTACCACGCACGATGGCATTTACGTGAATCTATAGATATCAGTTCTGGCATTTACGTGAATCTATAGATATCAGTTCTGTGCGTTTAGGGTATCTATTCGTCGGAGATTCACCATTCTGGATAAATTTTTACTAACTGTTAGTGTTGGATTCGGGGAGTGTGTACAGAAACACATTAAATCCGCAATGGGTACATATTTCATAATTTCCAATGAATTTTTGTCTGGATCTATACATATATATTGAAATGGTCACCTTGCCTTGCCTTGTATTGTTGCCTTGTTCTTGATGTCAGAATTTTGCATTAAAATCTTATGTATCTTTTCCTGTTCTGAATCTTACCAGAAACTTCATTTCATCGTTAAGTTCAGCAGGGAATCAAGATTCATGGCATCCGCATGACACAGATCACAAAAAACCAAGGGAGTCCGAATGAATAGACAAACACACGGAAATCACGACAGGGCTACTTTGGTAACCCAAGGCCGAAGGGCCAAGTTTGGTCATACGGAAATCAAGTTTGGATGGGGCGTACGAGCAAAACAGTGCACTTGCATAGATTGGCCTTTGGGACCATCAAAGGTTCTGCCATTACTCACACATTCATGCGTTGCTGGGTTTTGCTCTTATTATCAAATCTCTGCTGAAAAAAGAAAAAGCAAAACAAAAAGCAAAACAGGGTCTTCATCATGGGTCATGAGTCATGAACTTGATGAGGGATGGATGCTTGTTCAACTTTTTTTAAAATTTGTTTCCTTATGAGCAAACGAAGCCCACCACCAGCACATGGCCAATGGCCATATGCAAGCTCATGACACTGTTTTTACTTTCCCCTTCATCATAACTAGTGCCAATTCCTAGTATTCGAAAGGTTTGTAGGTGAGGTGAGTTACTAGGCTGTGCCTGGTTTAGTTAAGTTGTATCCTCTTGTAATGTTGCCATTTTCAACATGGCCCTATGGTGTTAGCAGCCGTGATTTGTTATAAATTTGGTTGAGGCTTGAGGCTTAATTTCATTCTTGGAAAGATTGGATTGAGTAAGAAAAGGGTTTTATTTTATTGCTGTCATTTTGGTTGTTGCAGAAATTATATGTTTGGCCGGATTATGGCTCTTGAGGAAGAAAATGGATTTGATGCTATCTATACCTTTGCAAGTTTTCTTGCTTCAATTTAATGGTGATATTGCAATCTTTTATGAAATTTTTAAGCATTAACAATATTTTGGATTTACATTGTACTTGTTCTATATTCTACAATGTTTTTTTATGATATATGAGATTTAATTTTTTAAAAAAACTAATATATTTAAATTTTCTCTATGAACCCATTCCCACATTTTCTTGAGGCACATGTACCCAAACACATTCAGAATCACGAATCCTTGATTCCTCCCTTCCACGAATCAAATTCTTTTGATGCATAGCTTTTAGGTAACCCTGAGTTCACTCGGCCTAGTCACTTCACGCACTCTTAACAAGGTCAGTCGAGTGCCCACAAAAATAAGCTCACACTCAATTCCAAACAAGAAAAGGGTCATTGGAATCCTCATAGAATTCAATCAAAAGAGTTGTAATGAAATGAAATAAAGTTTTATTATATTTGAAGATCTATAGAATCTATTTGACAAATATTATATTTTCATGAAAAATAAAAATGGCCTAGACAAATTAACCAAGCACTAATGGGAGCATCAAAAACAAATTATATAGGCATTTTACTATAATATTATAAAGTTGTGTCAAATGGGTAGTCATACCACAAGAAACACATGTAACTCATCTTCAACAACTCCTAATTTATACAACTTACAAATGTGTTCTTTTTGGAGGAGTTAAATCCATCTTCTACTTTCAATTCTAAGATAATGAGAACTTAAATGAAGCTTGCTGATAGCATTTCAATAATTAATGGAAATAGCAACTAAGAGATAGTGAGCTTATACATTTAGTTTATTAGATCTTATGTGTTATAAATAAAATTGCTTCTTTCCTTCCACATTAGCCCACATTTGTGTTAAAACCTTGGATTTGACTAGTTGGCAAATATGCTTACAATTTAACTACACATCTTTACAAAAAAAAATTCCATTTTCTCAACCATTGCATTCTCTATAAATACCAACAACAGTCTCGTGAATCCTCAAGAACTACTTTAGAGAATTTATCTTGCCTTGAGATATGCAAACTATGGGTCTATATAATGAATTAACACAAGGCTTTTACCTCTAAAGTTAATACATCACATTTACATAATAACATTGAGTAAGGTGTTTGCATCTTCACCTTTAACTCATTGAAAAGAAAAGTCTTTTGTACTCTTTCAATATCTTTTCAAAATTTAGCATTGAGTCCTTGTTCCCAAACCACACATCCATACAATACAATAGGTTAGATGATAATCTAAATTTTTTTTTTCTTACTTTCTATGCCTAAAGGCCTAAATCCTTACACTTGTTTTTAGAAGCATATAGAACCTTGAAGCCTTTTGCTATTTTTTCTTTAATACACTTTTGCCACATGTAATTCTTCATATAAATGAGACCTAAATATTTAAAAGAATCTATTATTTGCACATTGGTACCTCCAAAATGAAAGTTATAAGAGCTATTTCTTGTACCTTAGATCATCAATTTGATTTTATCTACATTTACTTGAAGACTAGATAAATGATAATAATTTTTTAAAATTTGCAACATATTTTACATACCTTTTACAGTAGTAGAGATCAAAGTAGCATCATCTACATATAAAAATGTTGATGCATAAATTTTGGACATGCCGCCAACACCTGCAAAAACTTGTTTTAGGAGACTATCACCTAGGGTGCCTCCCGTACGGGTACGGAAACCCAGGAATAGTCTCAGCTAGAAAGGGCCATGTGACAAAATAACAATAACAATATTTTAAACAAAATGTTAAAAGCTTTAAATTTAATAAGAATATTGAAAAGTTAAATAATTTGTGCAAATTAAAAGAGTACAATAATTTAAAATAAAATGTAAATAATAATATTGAAAACTGTAAAAGTTATCTGCCACCGTGGCTGCTTCTGCGTTTGGAGATGGCAGAAAATAAATAAAGAACAAAATGATGTGCATACAACTTGTCTCTGCCAAGTTTCTATTTATAGGCAGAAAGAGGGCATTGGTCTCTGCTGCATGGGCAGAAAAGAAAACGTGTTTGTTTTTGTCTGAGAAAACAGAAAATCTTCGTTTAACAATTGCTACTGCAGGGTAAGCACACTATCATTTGCAATCTTCCTGCAACTATTGTTGATGTTCACCGCGTGTTTCACGCTCCTGCTGTGTTCTGCCACCTATCGATAGAAGAGAGAAGACTGCCGAAAATGCCTCCACTATCAGTGTTGCCTACCAGCAGAATAGAAAATGGTTGCTGCAGACTCTAGCTTCCCCCCTTGTTTATGTGAATTGATAGGGTATTTATAGGGTTGGACCGGGCTCGGGCACAAAATTCAAGAATGGAATCAATGGCTGTGAGATGAGAGGAAAGTGAATCTAGTGACATGTGTCCCATGGATAGTTAGCATGAGTTGGATGTGTCTTAGATAGTTGCATTTTTTGACTAGGTTCAATGTATCTATGTTGAATAGTTGTGCACGAGTTGAATGTGTGTTGGATAGTTGCATTTTTTGACCAAGTACATTGCATTTTACAATTTATGGGTTATTCAAGCTCATGAAAGTACATTTAATTTAGACCATGAGGGCTTGACATGTCAATACTGTACAACTTATAATTTTTTTTTTTTTTTTTGTGATATTGAATTTGTTCAAACAAGGCCCTATGTCTAGCATGGGTGAGGTTGGCCTCAACACTTAGCCCCCAAACGATAGATTGCACGCAAGTGCAAGAACTAGAAAATTCTGAATGAAAATGTAACAGATGGGAAAACAAAAACAACATGAAACAAGAAATGTAAACTTGAAAGTGAACTATAATGTTCTAAACATGATCAAAATAACCAAATAGTCAAAAGAGACACCGACATAGGCCATCCAAATAACCATTAAAATCTAAATATATAAGTTATTGTTATTTTA
>MNCI01006414.1:0-33666 GCA_015680685.1 Gnetum montanum
CTTTGAGCGGTAGAAATAATTGAATAATTTTTTGGCAAAAGTGGCAAAATGATTTTCCTTCTCTTCCCTGTAAATCGCGTGGAGGTTTCTTCACAGTTCCAAGGCAACGGTCTTTCGCTTATTTCTGCCTAGAACCTGCAAGAAATGACACATGTTTGTGTAAAATTCGAAATGTAGCATCAGCAAAACCATAGATTCAAACTGCCTCCACACAAGAAGGCTCTGCAATCGCAATCTAATCGTCGTGCGCTGGAGGAGAAAGGGTTTTTTTTTTGTGTTAAGAACAACATGCCCCAAATTGAGGGTTTCAATTTCTATTTTGCACCAAAAATTTAGGGCTTCCTGCGTTTTTGTTCTCTCGCTTTTTTTTACCTATCTCCAATTGCCATCAATTTCAAACCCGAGATGAATGTGCTATGGATCGGTTGCTGAAACTGCTACGGCATTCTAAACAAAACAGGGGCTTCCTTCTCTATGTACTGTATACACAAAAGATTTTCATCTTTTGTTTTTGTTACGTTCCCACGTTCTGCCCTCGCCTTCTATTGGCCTCAGTTCTGTCTGACTTTTTTACGCATTTGCGGCCTGAAACTCCTATGAAAACAAATCATTGGTGCAAGAAGAGCCTCCCATGCATTTCCTGAACTTTGATTTGGTGTCTGGCGAGTCGGTAATGTAGCTTCAGCGGGTACGTGAGAGCAGTCTAGAGCCAATATACAGAAGGAAAAACCTTAACATGACGGCATTCAGTTCTGTTTTTGTTTTTTTTTTCGGTTTCATGTTTCCAGCAGTGTTAATCAACGGTTCTCGAATCATTCGTAAATTCAGATTTTTTTTGTGAATACAGAAACCTTTACACCCTTTGACAATTACAAATTCAAAACTAGTTGAACTCTTTAGCCTATTTATTTTGTTATTTTGTCCATATATTTCTTTCTTGTAGTAAATAATCCTTCCCTTCTTTTTATTCCAACCTTCACTTGACACTCTACTTTACTTTTCAAGAAGGCTTTTATCATCAAGATTATTTACCATGCTTTCTTCTCCAAGAATACCCATTACTCACAAGACTGGACTGCAAATTTTCAACCAGGGATTTTGCTCATGTTTTAAATAAAACATTTCAACAAAATATTCTAACTGCTCCATGTAATGGCCAAATGTGCCAACAGCAACTTTCCCTTGGATGCCTATGGGGTATTCTAACTATCTTCTTGATCTATATTATGCTTCTAGTAGATATCAAGGATTCATCATCATCAGATATGTCATGGTCATAATCCCTATCTCTATTTCTATTTATCTAATTGTGATGGTCTTGTCTATGTTCCCTTTGATTGCTTGTACCTAGTTGTTGATCCCTATTTCTATTTCTATCTTTTTCCTTATTAGAGCTTTATCTTCAAACCTACATTCATCTTCATCAAAACTAGATGGTAAAGATGGAGAGAAAGATGATGAAATAGGAGAATTTTGATGACTCTTATATCTCCTTCTATGATCCCTTGGTTCATCTCTTCTAGGTTTATTAGAGGTTGTAGGCTTTGATGTCCTTCTTATTTTAAGACTTGTTCCATCCCCTCTAAGATTGTTCATGATAGTTGAACATAGTCTTTGAATGTAATATGGATCTGAATGAGCATATGACATTCTTGCTGCTTGTAGTTCACTCTAATTCTCTTCAATATATATCTTATCATTACTCCTACCAATGTTCTCAATGTGTGATGGACTATCAGTCCTATCTGAAGAAGAAATGTCTTTAGATAATAATGTGTGCAAGACTTAAAATATTAATTTTTCCTGAAAAATAAATTTTTAATTCTTTTACAATGATCATTTTTAATATAACTAATCTGGATTGCTACCATCATCTTCAACAATGGTAACAATGATGAGCGGCAAGTGTCCCCTATGCCCAACCATACAAATCAAAAATGTGTACATGCGATCTATTCAAATTTTATGAATGGAACTAGTATGGTATCTATATCATTAAGTGTTAATTGTGGGTTACTATCTTCTTACATGAACTAGTGGTAGCATTATTATATATAGTTTAGTCCAACATGAGACATATGATCATTGATGTTGTGCAACTATGACTAAGCTAGATAAAGTCATGGAAATTAATTATTTAATCTAATATAACTAATAAGAAGAAGATAAATCTTAAGCTAGCCTAAGAAGTATGAGTGTCTTTTTCCAACTTACCATTCATGTCCTAAACTCACATACCCATTGTTGGGATTAGTAAGTGTTATGCTACTGGGTGAACCAAGTAATAATGCTACTAGGATTGCTAAGCAAATACATGCTTATGCTTAAAAATAGTTGTGCTCATTCCAAAAATTAATTAATATGCATAAAAATGTAAATATCAACTAAGTACATAGAAAGTAAATTACATTAAAAGTAAATCTATTCTAAGTTTAGTATTGCAATGAATATAAATGAATCTTGATCTTATTGTCATTCATGGAATGTGTTTAGGTACAATACTACTCGAATAAGATGCCATACAATGGACTCAAATCCATGATATAGGAACTCACTAACTATTTTCTAAGTCCTATGAAAGAAAAATGCAAGCGTTTAGCTACTAGAATGACCAAAGATACCATAAACATGACAAGTGACTCATATTTATAAGCATTTACTGTAATTGTAATATCGTATTTGCAACATAGCATCCTAACCTATGATATAGTAAATGTGATGTAGCAGATGCGATATAGTAGATACTATATCATAGATGTCATATCTAAGCTAACTAGTACAATTTTCATGTTTCATCAATACCTCTTTTGCATTACCCAACATTTAGCATAACTAACTTAATCTCTTTATAGTCTAAATAACTTTGCATATCTCCTTGATTCTTGTAGATGGGAATAACAATGTTTTTTCTTCAAATTTTAGGCATTTCTTCATCTTGTAAAATTTTATTATAGAATTGTGTTAATCAACAATTTGCAAGCCTTAATAGAAATATTCTCTAGTTTGCCAAATTTTTTAACTTTTTTTATCTTAGATAAGTGTATCTTTATCTTAGAAGGAAATTTCATTTACTAAAACAAAAATTGATTCTTCTTCAAGGATGTCTTTTTAGGAAATTCTTCACTTAATAATTTTGAAAAATAATTTTTCCACCTCTCCAAAATTTCATTATCTTTTATCAAAATCAGTTCATGTATCTCCTTTATGCATTTAACATGATTAATGTCTTTGCATTTCCTATTTTTTATTTTTGTTAATTTCTATATAGATTTTGCCCCATCTTTTGTTTCTAAGTTCTCATAGAAATTATTCATAGCCTTACATTTAACTTTCACTATTACTACTTTTGCCTCATTTTTCACCATTTTTGTACATCAATTTATCTTCTTGCCTTTTACTTTATTGTCATTCCTTAAAGCATTTTTCTTATTTTGTTTAATATGTGGCACTTTATTGCTCTACCACCATATTTTCTTTGGCATCTATTTTTTTCTTTACTTTCATTAATTCATTTTCTTATAGTCTTTACAACTGGCTTGATCTATTTTACATAGCAAGAAATATTCCATTTCTATTTTATTCATACAACTTTTATAAATTAGACAATTAGATGACTTATGTTCAAAAAGAAAAACATGATATAAAATTATAAGAGGGGTTTTGACCCCAAAACAATTAAAAAATAACTAAAAAAATTTCAAGTACACCATACCATTAACTTAGAAGAGAGATATGAAACATAAAAAGAAAATGCTCAATGGTTTTATGGATATATTCTTAGGATTTCATTGTTACAAATCCTAAAAATTCTCCCCTATGGGATAGAAAAGAATCAAGCTTTACTCTTACTTAGAATCACCCTCATGGGTTTTTGATTCTTACTAAAAGCTTTCTTGTAAAGAGAAGAAGAAGACTTTCTCTCTCTCTCTCTAAAAAAGAAATAGTAAAAAATAACAGACAAATTTTAATAAAAGGTAATAGCTTTTGAATATTGAGTTTACATTATAAAAAGAATTAATAATTTAATAGATGAATTAATTATTCAACATTCATTGGAATTTTTCTTTACTAAAGCTCTAATTGAAAAGCAACATCTTTAAGCATTTAATTTTTAATTCTTGATAGAAGATTATAATTATGTTTCTACTATAAAGGTTGTTACTTATTTTGAGCAACTAATCCACTAAAAATTTCATGTAATGGTTGTGGTAGGTGATGTACAATTTAAGTTTAAAAACCTACCAAAATATTTTCACCATAGGTGATGTAGGTGATGTAGGTATTCTGTATTTGTGGTAATATTCCATCTTGGATATATGTAATGCTCTAATTTATACTTTTTTGTAATTATGACCAACATTCTTGTTTAGCATGTAAAGCACTATATAAGTGATTAGCGAGAGGATGTGGTAGTGCCACAAGGCCAAAAGTGACAAATACCAAAGGATTAAGGAATCAAAGTTGTATTGAGTGACCAAGTAAGAGAGTAAGCAAGGCATCAATAGTTCAAGACATTTTACAATTCAATGTATTCTCTTCTCTTGTAATATCTAGTTGAAGTTACATATTGCTAGGAGTTGGAGTCATTGCTAGAGTTTTCATATGCTTTCCCTAAAAAAATTCTTGTGTTTTTGATGCATGTATTCAATACGGGTTACAAAGGACAATAAGAATGTTCAGAAAAACCAGATTTATAGAGATGCAATAGAGTTAGACCAACTTACGGTGGAAAACAATGACCATCCATGCTCCTTTGCTTGATGCTTTTATTACAAAAGCGACAACAATGTCCATCCATGCTCCTTTGCCTGCTAACCAACAACTTTTGTCTTTACTTCCTTCCTTACTTCTTGGTGGTTGATGAAAAATCATATGATGATGCTTGGAGTGACTAATTATTCAGCTTTTTGATGAAGCCTCTTGGACGGGTGGCTCTCCATCTCCCACGGAGGTATGCATGGTTTTTCTTTCTAGTCTAATTAATTAACAAAAACTTTTTTTCATCTTGGGAAATACTTGTTTAATTTTTGCATTCAAAAGAAGTGCTCGAAAGTGATCACATTTACCGATTTAAATCCATGGACCAAGTTGCATTTTCTAATTTTTTACCAAATCTAACTTGATAATTAATGATTATCACAAGAACAACATAACAAGCTATGTATTATATTTAATTGAGTTTAGATGGAGTGCATTAGATGTGTCTATAAAATTTGTATTACATGAATTAGATTATGATTCGTATATATCTTGTGGTAGGTGATGATGCAAGAACATCCTAATTTTGTTAAAGATTGGATTTTTATTTTTTTTAATTACATATGTTGCTTCTAAAAATAAAATGTATTATAAAGAAAAATTTAGAGTATATATTAGAATTTTATTTTTACCCCTTCATTTAGCAACTATAATATACTAGGATCTAATAATGAGTTGGAAATATGATCATGAATCTAAACCTTAGGATAATTGTGCTTTGTGATAAATATTTCAATTATAAGTGTTAATAATTCCTATAGGTATGAGTATCGTAGGTCTTAATAATTGCATAAGAATCCTCTTGGTAGTGAATAGAGTCACATTGATCTAATTCATAGGTTAGTATTTATCATAAGCTATTGTAGATAAACTATAACAAGTACAATTTCTAGCTTTTGTAAATCATGACATCATCTTTAGACTTGCTATTACTTCAGATTAAGTGATACTACGGTTATAAGAACTTCTGCGTTTTAGTGGTGTTACTTTTTCTTTTGGCAATGCTACAAATTTTATGTTGTAGGATTGTGAACTCATTGCACACTTATGATATTCTCTAATAACTATTATCCTTAATCTTATGTGGGCATACCACTTTGAAATCCTTTAGCTATCCATCACTAACTTGGTTCAGTTGTTCTATAACAATTGACTGACTATTATCTAAAAGGTAACCTATCCTTCTCTCCTATGTAGCCTTTGTAGCTACTCCTTTCATGAATCCTTCATGATCAACTATGTTGAATTTTTTCATTTCAATGATGTATTAGTTTGACTATAACTTTTCTTACTTCATATATTCCTCAAGTATCATTTGGTAGTTCTAGTGATTTCTTTCTTCTCCCACTCCTCTTCATACCTATGATTAGGAGCTGTCTTTATTTATGGACTTACGAATCACCACCATCATAACTTTATGACTTACAAATGCTTCTTTGGCTATTGTTACATTTTTATTACTTTTTATGTTGATGAACATGTTTATTTTTCCATACTTACAAAATATGAACTTGAGTTATTTTATACTTCATAAGTAGTTATGACTCTTAGTGAATCATTATAACCTTTCATGAATAGTTGTTGCTTAGGTTAAGAAACTAATTATTGCATACTAACTTAAGGAATATATTCTAATACTCCCCTTCAAGCATTAGTTTCTTAATATTTTCCTTAATGTTTGCAAGCTCATATGTGGCTAAAAACTTTATTGCTTTGCTTGTGAAAATGAAAACATGGGGGTGTTAGAAGCTAAAATAAGTGAAACATAGATACACCCCAAGATATAAACTTATATATAACTTACCATTACCTACTAGAATCAAACCCATGACTTAGAGCTTCCAAATCAAGTGTCTTACCACTAGGCTAATGTCTCAAGTGGAAATAAATATATGATTTTAATTTCCTTTCTTTTATCTTGAGCACATTCTTTTCTTTGTAATGTCTTTAATACATCCTTAATTCTTTTCATTTTAAAATATGATTATGGTCACCTTATTACTTGGAACAATATCATGAAGCTACAAACATTTCAAGATGGGTTACTATGATAACTTCTTAATTCCTCAAAATTTCCTTGAAATTCATCCCACCAAAACACATGAAATGAGATTTGAGTCATGTTTCCATCAAAGTTCCCAAGGCAAAGACATGAAGCTCTTGACATACAACCTTGGTAAGGATCTCTTTCACATAATCACACATATCACATTTCACTTTAGGAAGCTAGGAGTCTTCTAGATATAACATGCTTATCTTTCTTCCTTGTACTGTGTGAAAATAAATTTGTAATATTTCTTTGCATTTATTCATCCTTCCTTGCAGTGTACTATTTGTGGGTTTTAAATTTATTTTACTATTTTCATATGGTGGGACTTGTGGTGTTTGCTATAGATTGAATAATACTTTAAGACTAGAATTATTTTAGCACTTCCAATGGTTGGTCATGGTTTAAAAATTTCTTCTTCTTAAGAGTTAGGTCATAAAGTTCCATAAAATGAAACTATGATAAGCACCCATCCCTAGGTTCTTATAACTTAGAGTTTCAAGATTAATATGAAATTTGGTTTCGAAAGCTAGGAAATATTCTTATCATATCCCATTCTCATTTTGTTAATTAATTAAGATTTTACTTCTTTTATCTTACTAATATGTGTTCTTTATTGAACATGTGGTACCAAATTTTTATATATGGAAATGGAAACTACTAAAAGATAGGTTCTCTCATACGTTTCATTTTCTTTATGTTCATATTGATGCTTTCTTTTACTACCTCAAAAAATTACAATTCCTTTCTCAATGTGTACCAAATGGTGCAGATTGGTGTTCTTAGCTACAAATCATAAGCTTGAATTCATAACACATTTTATTGGTACTTTTCTCATACTTAGTTCCATTAACTAATCATTTTACTTTATCTTCTGATTACCCAATTCTTTTATGTTATGTTGTGTTTGCCACCATAGTTCTCCTAAAATTATTTTTTTTGAAACTTCATCTTTTCATTTGGCCTATCTAAGTTTTATTTATAAGAATGTTTCAAACTTTCCTTTGTTGATTCATTCAATCTCATAGGTTCTTTGCATAGGTCCTTCTTGATTATTTAAATTCATCCTATTCTTAATATCTTCATTCAACCTCTGTTTTCTTTCTTTCTTATTTTTTGTAAGGTTTTTATGAATTTAGTTTATGTAGCAAAAGATCTTTACAATGCCAACATTTGATAAAATGATTTCTTATCACTTTCTCCACTCATTACTACCATGTTAAAGTTTTAGTTTTACACCTTTACTCAACAACTCTAATATACCAAAATATATTCATGAATTGGAAGTATGATCATAACTCTAAGCTTTAAGATAATTGTGTTTTGTGCTTTGTAATAGTTCCTATAGTTATGAGTAGCGTAAGTCTTACTAAATGCTTATGAATCTTCTTAGTGATGAATACAGTCATGTTGATTTAATTTGTAGATTAGTACTTAGTATCGGCTATCATAAGTAAATTATAACAATTACTATTTATAGTTTTAGTAAATATTAATATCTTCTTTAAAATTATTGTTACTTCAAATTAAGTGATGCTAAGCTTAAAAGAACTTCTTATGCTTCACTAGTGTTACTCTTTCTTCTAGCAATGCTACAAGTTTTATGTTGTTGTAGCATCTTATGGTATCATGGACTCATGACATGCTTATGATACTCTCTATTATCCTTAGTCATACATGGGTTAAAATCCTTTGAAGTCCTTCAATGACCCACCACTAAGTTGCTCCATCTATTCTACAAATAACTAATAGACTACTACCTTAAACATAACTTGTTCTTGTCTCCTATGTAGCCTTCATAGCTACTCCTTTTGTGAATTCTTTATTTGAGTTCATTGTGATGAATTTCATCATGTCCATAATGCATCAGTCTCTCTTTTGTTTCTAGGCATATTTAGGACTTTAACTTCTCTTACTTCACATCTTCTTTAGGTGTCATTTGGTAATGTTGGGAACTACTTTCTCCTCTTATTCTTATTTTGTACTTCAGATTTGAAGCATCCTTTATTCGTGCACTTATGAATAACCAGTGTTGTAACCTTTTGTCTTATGAATACTTCTTAGTTATTATTCCATTATTGTTACTCCTTATATTTATTTATATGCTTATTTTTCTATACTTGCAAGGTATGAATTTGAGTTGTTTTTATACGTCATAAGTGGTTATAACTCTTAGTAAATAATTGTAACCATTTGTAGTTAGTTGTTACTTAAGTTAAGAAACTCATGATTGCACACTAACTTAGGAAATAGTACAACCATAGAGGAGCATAAAATAGATGTGATAGTCTAGTATATATTGATTCTAGTATGCATTTTGAGAATGTCAAATCCAAAATATATATATATATATATATATATATATATATTAAAAATAAAAATCTAGAGTACAAAAACATAGGAGTACTAAAGAGAGGAGAAATTCCAAATTAATAAAAAGAAAGGGCCCAACTATTTTGGAAATGTCTTTTTAGATTTTCATCCTTACAGGCTATCCAAAGAAACTTGCCCTCTAGGGTAGGAAATTGAACATTCCATGAAAAGATTAACATTATGTGGAGTGGGAGGAAGTCCTCTCCTTGTCAATAAAATCAACATTCTTAAAATATTTTATCTTCATATCTTGATCAATAGTTGCAAATGAATTATTAGAAGTTAAAATATCTTGAGCATGTTGTTCATTTTGAAGATTTGGCATGAAATTAACAATAAATAGACTTCCTCAATGTTTTTTATTATCAAGAACTAGTTGAAAACCTAAGGAATAAATATGTATTTTCCCTTATTCATTGAAAAATTTGTTTAAAATAATTTAATGAAAACCTTCCTTGAAGATATATTTTGTTGAATAACAAGAAAAGAAAGGGGCAGGCTAATTATTGAAATATTAGTAGAAGAAAACATCCTAGGATTTGTAGAATCTATAGAAAAGAACCTTCGTAGGACCTATAACATTTACAAAAGAAACCTTAGTAGCATTTATAGTAGCTTATTGCTAATGTACTTACATTGCCTTTTTTCATAGTATAAAAGGACATGAGTCAAATATGTGACCTTCTCGATGAAAATAGTGACATGACTTTGGAAGATTGTAATAAACAATCTTATGCACATAATCAATTCAACCAACATGAAGAAAAATTTCTTGCTTAAGTGAATTAAGATCCACTTTAATCATATATTAAATTTTACAAAAACTACTAGCTACAACAAGGATATCAAAATGCTTGATTGGCCCAATACAAGACAATATCTCTTTTAACTTTTTCACAAACTCATGGAAGATTTGATAATTCAACAAAACAAAGAACCTTTTGAAATTCAAAAGTTGTTGGATTAAAAGAGGGAGTCCACTTTTGAATAACCAATAAAGCATAACAATGATTTAAAATACCAATATCAAGGGCCTTAGAAACCATCATCGAATCAACACATTTTACTAGTAAAAATGAGTTTGGAAAATAACAAGCATGGATAACATCTAAACCTCAATCTTTCCAAATCAAATTTAAATGATTTATAGAACTTGAGAAACAAGGTAAATAACCCAAAATCTACACAAAAATATACCTTTCAAAAATTTCCCAAGTAATAGATTCATATAAATCATCAAGCGATTCATAGAAAGGAAAAAAAGTGGTGGTTCTACTTGAAGCATCACCTACTAATGAGCGGCTAGGTACCCCTACACCCAACCATACAAATCACGAGTGTTCACGTGCAACTCGGTCAAAATCCGTAGAATGTAAGCACTTAATATACACCAAACTTCTAACCAATAAAACCTTGGGTTAGAATGGTCGTTATCATCCTAATCTCACTTGTGAGGTTCTGTTACGATGGTTAAGTGAGACTAAGGCTAATGATTTTTATATCTTTTTAATTATCTTTTCAGTGGCTAATTGAGGCATGGAAAGTAAGGAATATACTATTATCTAATCTCTAATTATCCTAGTTTATATTCTAACTACTCCTAGCATAAGTATCTCATCCCATTTTCCGAGCACATTCTGAGCATCTCCTAACACTATTGGGTTACCAGATGTTAAGCACCACTGGGCTTACCAAGTGTTTGGATTACATTCGAGATGGTCGTACTTATGGCTTTAACGAACTACGAATGAACAATAATGATTGAAATTATAATAACAAAAACATAAGTAATTAACAACTAATAAATCATAAACATATTAAACTATTAAATCAAAAAGTAACTAATAAAGCATAAACATGTTAAACTATTAAATGCATGAAATAACTAAGTCCAAATGCTACAAGGAATGCTTGAATAGTTCGTCTTTATTGCCATCACGCCAATGGGCTCAAATACATCAACACTCAAATAAAGATCTGATCACTTTTCTTACACCTGTTGCAGGCACTTGGAAAATATTCTATCTCTTGTGGGAACAAACTGCAAGAGCTTCGCTACAACTACTCAACTACTCAAAAATATATATGTAAATGAGGCAAAAGGCCCTCTTATTTATAGGCTGAGAAGGGTGGCTACGTAAATGGGGCCACATTGACGTAGAGAGGCTATGTCAACAGGCCCACATCGATGTGGCTGCATATACGCGGCCACGTATATGCGGCCCAGTCGACAGATTGACTTTATGACACTTCATCATACCCCCACGACTGAGCAAAAACTCGTCCTCAAGTTACTTTACAATTTGGAAGGTATGTATTCTTATTTACAACACACATAACTTAAACACATAAGTGACACACACATGACATGACATGAATTTACCAAGTGCCTGAGTTACAAAGGAGGAAAAATTACAAAAATGATAGTGTTCAGAGATAAAATTGAACACCTCGCTGGTCCTGGAGCCTCTGCTATATAGGATGATGCACAAAATTGCTGGAGAAGATCACACCGTCCCTGGGGGCGGTGGTTCTGATGGACCTTCTCCAGCCTCTGGCCCATGCATTGGTGGCAGCACATATGTCGGTAACCCCACAGTAGCTACAACTTCTGGAGGCAGCCGGAAAGCCTCCAAGAGAGCCCTCATTTTCTCTTCTTTGCTTCTGGGGTCATTCATGGTCTAGGTAGCTTCTCTAATGTGTGCTAGTACTAGAACTTCCCAAGGACAAGGCAACACTAGAATGAGTTCTTTTAAATTGACAAACTAAGCTGCGAATTGCTTGCGTTTGATATCGAATGCTCGGATTGATGCCTGCAGCTGTTGGTAGTCATTCATTCTTTGGGCCAGGTCCTCCATGATGGTACGTTGGCCTTCAAAGCTTATGCAGAGAACCTTGAGTTCTGCGTTTGCTATTGCCAGCTTTTTTTTTGTTTCCTTGTGCGCCTAGAACTCACCCTCGTATAGGGAATACGAGGCAGCCACTTATTTTTCTAATTTTGACCATAGTCTCCTGGCTATGAGCATAGCTAGGTTTGCATACCGAAGGTTGGCCAACTTCATGTATTCTATCATTTCTTCAATCTGCAGCTCCGTTAGGCAGATTTCTACTTTATTGTAGGCGTTCAACCCATCAAAGATAGATGGCCATACATCGCCTCCCTCTTGAAGCTGCTGGAGCGCTTGGATCATCTAGGCTTTAACGACTTGAATGTGCCTCTTGTTTACCTCCTTCTGCAATCCCACTTAGTCCCTGTAATGATTTTTAACTTTTTCAAATTTTAGGACCTTGTTCTTCCAAGTGGCAATTTCGATTGCAAACTTTTATCGCAATGTCCAAACCTCCTCCATTGACAGATTCCAATTTTTAGTAGCCAACCTTCTTATGTCAGCGTTCACCATAGCTAGCTCCTCCTGCTGTTGGTGGATGAAATCTTTCATGTGTTCATTCTCTGCATCAACATTGCATAGGCGATGAACTTCTGCAGTCAGCTACACATTCTCCTAGTGAACCTCCACCAAGTCCTTCTTTAAGTGATACACTCAGGTGTCTGCTATGGACTTGTCTAGGATTGTCATCTCCCTTACATCCTCAACAACCTAAAGTTTAAGCTGAAGCTATTGAAAAGATTCATCTCTGGTGATCTCATGGTTGAAGATGGCTGGATCAGCAAGCTAGGCTCTTAATTTGGCTACCTCAGTTGCCAAGCACTGACAAGCAACTTGAGAAGCTTCTAGTTGCCCTTCCAAAACAAGGCTCTTGTCTCTTGCCCAGAGCAGCTTCGATAGGGTTGCAATAATGTTGTCTAGAAGGTCAAAGACATCCGAAAGTGGTTCCCAGTTCCCACCATTTGGTCCAACAATTCTTCATGTTGGGCTGCATCAACCTTGCTACTTGAAGTTTCGGCAGACACCTGTACATCTTGTAATTCATGAATGTTTGGTATAGGTACTGTCGGTGCATTGAGAGCCATAATGATTGTGTCAGCAACCACTTCGACTGCAACTTCTTGTCCCTGGTGCTGCATCCCTAGGACCGTCGCCCGTTCACCATCTTCCAAGCAAATCGAGAAGGTAGCTGAAACACCGTGAAATCGCAAGATCTAAAGGGTTTAGCCAAATCCAGAGGTTCAGGCAAAGATTTGCAATATGTTGCACATCTCATGCAAGTTTTATTTCTTTTGGCTAAGGGTCTGTTATGCTACATTACGCAGTTCAGCGTAATAGTCCCCAGGGAGATTGTACAAAAACAAAGGATGCTCAGCAACAACACTTCAATCTTGAAGGTTCACTATGCTATGCTGGGTTACGCTATGTATCATAACGTGGCACAATGCAGTGTAATATAGCACAGCGCAGCATAAACATAAGACAATTTGTAGCACTAAAGATAAGGGAAGATTACGCTACGTTACACTTTAGAGCGTAGTGCAACGTAATGTGGCAAGCTTCAGCTATCGCACATCGAGTCAATGATATTTTGTGGATATGGGACACACATCATCTAAATCGCATTCTTCTCCTGATCCTAATCTTATAAATACCCCAGGAAACAATGTTCAAAGGGTACACAAAAAAGTTGGCAAATTGACAAATTAGCAGGTTGGCAAGTTTAGCAATTCTAACAGAGCTAAGCAAGACATTGACAACAGAAGAACATCGACGGTGACAGAGAGAAGTTCTTGACCAGAGATTCCAAGCTAGCAAGCACTTTGCTTTCGATCTTAACTTCCTTGCACCCAGATTTGGCTAATAAACAAGGTAGACTGGCATTTGCTTATTTAATCTCTTAGTAACTTTCTATCGGTGGTAGATACTTCATCCAAACCGAGGTCTGTTTTGTAAACCCGTTGTATTCTTCGTTTTTATATTCATAAGATAGATCCTAGATCTTGGGATTGTGCATATCTTTCAGATCCAATTCATTGTGGCTTGTTCACATTAAATTCTACAATTGTTTTGCATCGTTTACATCACATTCATTACCTTCAGAGTTCGATCTAATAACAGATCTCATTTTTTCTCATGAATAGACAATATATTTTCGCATTAAATTGTCACCTCGTCATACAATCGTTATCAAGTTTACTGATTAAGTAAGTCCCTTTTTGATCGACAAGAACGTCTAGGACACCTTGGATTCATTTCTCTAGCATGGCCCTCATGTGGATCTAGCATTAAAACTATGTACACACAAATTCCCTCAATGTTTCCAGCAACCGACGTTTTCTGTCGTTACAGTTTTCTGGCGCTAGAAGGAGGGCCTAAATTCCTCCGATCCTCATTCTACGGGTAATCCTGTAAGCTATCTGTACCCATTCTCGATCGACATAAATGTAATACCTCCATGGTGGTTTACAAAATTGTGTGGTGTAGATTGGTCGCTTCGACAATTCCTCTGGAATCCTGCAGGGTAGAAAGCCTAATTTTAGCCTTACCTTGCCTTTGCCTTTGAGATCTCTATCCTTGTTGTTATTACTATCAATCTGCACAGAGAATGGTTGTACACAACGACACCAAAGCCATGCCCACTACTAACTTCAATGCCGTGACCTTGGGTCCCATCATCGCTACTAAGTCCATAGTTGCTCTTGGCCTAATGAGTCATCAAGGGCCATCTTGCCGCTTACTAAGACTACAAGGTATGGATCCCGCATTTACCATCTTAACACCTGAACAATATAATTTCATTTGAGTTAAAGTCCAAGCTAAACTGGCCGTTGACCGAGCTGAGCTAGAAGCAAAAAGACATTATGAGCTAGTTTACAAAGGAAGTCATGATTTCATCCCTACTGCCTATGACGTCATCCCACTTACTGAATCCCACCATGAACTCCTATCACAACTCCTCATGGCCAGGAATCAAACCTCAGACCAGTCTGCCATAGAACCTCAAAATGAAGGAGAAGAAGATAAGTTCGTGGCTCAGTCTGAACACGAGGATTCGTACCATGCTCTCAGTCCACATACCTATGCAAACCTGCTATTTTATCCTTTCACGGGAGAGACTATGCTTCTTCATATAGTTGAAAGCACTCAAGTGCAAGTGCCCCAACAGGAAGCATCCACTCTTATTCCCACTCTCCCTATGACTGATACTTGACTTAATGTGCCCTTCCCCACTATTCCTCCAGTCACCACATTATCCCCTCTCCTACAAGTGCAAGCACCCTCTCAAACTAATGTAGGAGTGACTTTTCCATCCCAAGTAATTGGGATGCCATCTATGATACCCGCTTCCACATCTACACACTTTATCCCACGAGTGTAGGTTCATACTATGCCCTTAGCTCCTCTAGTACAACATCAGGTACAAAGTCTCCCTTCGCAACCCATAGTTGGGCAACGACCCGTCCCAGTTGTTCATTCACAACGATCTATTCTGCAACCTAAAATTGGCCAATGGACGACCCCTGTCGTGCAACAACAACAACAATCTACACTTTACAATATGCCATCCTTAGTAGCACCCACTGTAAATATTTCACAAGTGCAACCCGCGATTACTCAACTCCCCTCTCTCTTACCCACTATATAGCAGTCTAATTTGTATAGCACTCAAACTAGCCAACCAACTACTCTATCCATGGGTCTAGACCAAGCCTTCCTACTTATACAGACCCTTACTGAAGAGGTCAAGTGCCGCAAGGCCGCTGGTTCTGACACGATACAAGTCATAGATTTCTATTATGACGATCCTATTAGCCCAGCAGTCCTTGTTCTGTCGTTGCCTCTTGGGATGCCCCTTCCCCATTTTACAAAATACAATGGGAAGGGTGATCCCAATGCCCACCTAGTCACTTTCAATGTCAAAATCCTTATTACTGCAATAGTGGCCGCATACTATAATCCGTGTCTTTGCTATGTCTTTAACGGGTAAAGCTTTAGACTGGTACTGTCCACTTTCACGCTTTTCCATCTCAACCTTGGAAGAGCTGCTGACTCAATTTGTGTTGCATTTCAAATACAACCTGAAACCAGAGATCACATTGGATCAGCTTATGGGAGTCAAACAAGATCCGCTCGAGCCGGTCCAAAGGTTTATACAACATTAGAGTGTAACCTTGAATGAAATTCACGAACCCATCGCGGAGGCTCATCTATTAGCCATTTTCAAGAGGGTAGTTAATGACTTCATTAAGTCAAAGTTGTACTACCTCACTCCTTGCTCCCTCAGCCAATCCTTCGCTCAAACTAAGAGCATTCAAGACGTGGCGGAGGCTAGCAAAGACCCAACATATGTGGTCTATAAGAACTCCCATAACAAGGGCAAGGACAAGGGTAAGGCTGCAATGACAATAGTAGCTACCCTAGCCAAAGGTGCCAAGAAGAATAACAATAACAAAAGGGCACCTATGATGTCTGCTGAGCCCATGGCTAGCTCTAGCAACACCAGCTAGGAAGCACCTACCCCAGAAGCACCTTCACAGCCAGGGCCAAACTTTGAGTGTAAAGATCACTCAAAGTACACGGCCCTCCCTGTAAAGCCTTCAGAACTTCTAAAGCAACTACTGGGAACTAGCCATATTCAACACAAGAAGGTATCCAAGGAGGCTCTGAAGCGCCACAGACGCCATTGTGAGCTGCTCAATAACCCTTCTTTGGCTCTGCCTAATGAATCACTAGTTCCCAAGTACTTCAAGCTGGACTGTTTTTGTGACCACCACCAGTTGTGTGGTCATGACACGGATTACTACTAGGCATTAAAAGATGACATTCAACACATGATCGATCACGGTGATCTCATCCTAGACAGGAGTAGTCCGACACACCCAGAAAACCAAGCCATGCATGTGTATCGAGACCTGTTAAATGAAAATAACGCAAGGTACACTATCAATGTGGTAGGTGCAGAGGGCGATGATCAGGCATAGCCAAAGCAACCCTTTGTGTTGCAAGTGCCCCCTCGCTCATCCCAGATGAAGGGTCCATCAACATTGACTAGTGGTACTCCGAGACAACCTTTTGTCCTCCAAGCCCCTTCTCAGACCACTACTCAACAACCTACTATCAATAAAGCCGTGGCCCAACCCATGCCTATGCCTAAGGCACCCTTTGTCATCAGGGTGTTGAAACCATCAACTTCCCCTCCTATGCAGGGGCAAATCTCCAAGTCAACCCCCCAATCACAACTTAACAGAAAAAGAGAAGGGGGTGTGACAACTCACACAACCAAGGACTGTCTTACGCTGGGGTTTCCCAAGCCTAAACCCCTCACTTTTGTGCCCTTGGCCCCACTTTCTAAAAAGGACAAAGTTACACAAATGCAACCATCTCCTCCTAGCCCAAAAAAACGTAGCCCTCGGCTAGAGGCCATTCTTCCCCGAGAAATTTGTCTCTTGGGACAAATGGAAGAGAAAAAGGGTGACAAGCAGTGAGACTATGGGCGGGAACTCCTTAACACCTTTACACAAGTCAAATAGGCTCTAAAAAAATACAACATTGAGCCTTTAGGACTTACTCATGATGTCACAGAAATATCGTGAAGCCATGGTTCACGTGCTAACGTCCATACTTGTGGACGAGAGCCTGCCCGTGGATGAAGAAGCAATTCATTCCATCATGTTTTCCCTCATCCTTGATAAACCTCGGCCTTTCTTGTTGACCTTTTGTGACGAATCCATTAAGGATGACCCAAAAAAGGATCAGGTGACAACGGTGCCCATGTTCATCACAATCCATGTTGGTCAACACTGAATTCAGAGGGTACACGTAGATGATGAAGCGGCCACTAATTTCATTCCATATCCCATAGTGGACAAACTAGGCCTGATCGATCAGATCAGTCCTACAATGACATTGTGTTTAAAGTCATTCAATGGGGCACGAGTGCAAGTCAAAAGGACAATGCACATCAACCTTGTGGCAGTGGATCAATTCCCCACAAATGCAACGTTTATTATCATCAAAGAGATGCCTGGCTTCAACTTAATCCTGGGAAGGTCTTGGTTAGCTCAACTGAGGGCAGTTTCATCACCTATCCATCAAGAGATTCATTTACCCTATGTAGGGGGGCAAGTGGCCATCCATGGTGATGAAATGACCCCTCAAGCTGTCAATAACATAGAAACATAACAAGGTTCAGAAATCAAAATTTTCAAAGACCAATCCCCTGTCCCAACACTTGAACAAGCCAAAACAATGGTTGATGACAGCTTAATTTGCCCCGAACTACCATTCCAGGAGGAAGATGATGGCGTGAAGGAACAGAGTCATAAACCTCCCCATCCTTACGCGTTACCAAAGATAAAAGCAGTTAGGAAATAACTACAGAGCTAATAGAGAAATCACGTTATTTAACTATCATGGAGTTTACGCTCAAGCTTCCACTAGCTGTCCTACTTACGCTTTACGCTTTATGCTTATATTTACGCTTTATTCCTTTATCTTTATGCTTTATGCTTATCATTACACTTACAAGGCCAAAAATGGCCCTAAACTAGCAGCGGCCTAAAATGGCTTAAAACTAGCGATGGCCCGAAATGGCCTTGAACTAGTTGTGGCCTACTACAACCTAAAACTGGCAAATGTAATTCATCCCTTTATGCTTAAACTATTAGCAGCTCGCAATGGCTTTAAGCTAGCAATTTCATTTACGCTTTACGTATACAAAAATAAAAGAACACCAAACTTAAAAAAAATTTGCATTAAAATACATCAAAGAATAACATTGTCTTTTCCACTTTACTGCATTAAAATCATGGCTATTATAACACCGCTACGTATTTCCTTTGTCACCACTGTCACCCATATTGGCTAGATCTACCTCTGCTTTCACCAAATCATCTTCATAGGGACCACCCTTTTCATGAGGCATCTCTTCATGAGGAAGACCCTCTTTGCGAGGCTCTTCTTCATAGGGTGGCTTGCCATAGAATCAATCATCTTTGTTATGCTCTGCCTCGTGCAGACCCCCTTCGCGAGGACCATCATCTTCATTGTGTTCATCCTGCTGAGGATCCTCCTCGGGTCATTCCTACAATTAGAAACGACACGCATATTAACATCATAATAAATACACAATAATTTTACGACTTACCTATGATGGTCCTACATCGGTAGCAAAAGGGATTTATTCTAGGCCAACCCACAGACATTGCATAATATCTTCCTTGGTAAGCTCAGACCAAACCCCATCTCCTAGATTGGCTCCAGCCTTGACCTTCCCCTTCTCCATAGGAGTCCATGGGGATGGTTCAAGAAAGAAGGAAGGGATGGTAGTTCCCCTGCAGGATGAGTCATTTCCCTTTCTGGAGAGGCACTTACCATCACTTGCTCCTGGAACTTCTCATATGCTCTGGAAGCACCAATGATGTCGAGGAATAGCTGAAGGGACTATGCTTTGACAACAGAATCCCTATAATGTTGGCAGTAGGCAGTGCTTTTCTGCTTATACACATGTTTGTGATCTTTTTGCGTCTGCCCCCATTCTTGTACCCTCGTGCTAAAGTCCTTCCAGTCCTAATTTTTCTGAGCTAGGAGATCCATTTGCATTCGCTGCTCGACCAATTCACGGCTGGTTTGGACACTGTTCCTAATGACCATCTAATAACGGACGTAGTCAACAATAGCTATCTACCAATCCTTGTTTTTCATTCCCTAGGCTTGCAGGAATTCGTTCCGTAACCTCAAATCCCCTGCCTCGTCAATTAGAGCCAACTTCTCTTTCTCTAACTTTTGTAATCTCTTCCAAAGGTCTTCATTGATGCTTTGGCATTCCCATAGGGAGCGAGTCGAGTGTACAGCACATTTACGCATTTCGTCGTAAATGTTGCATGGCACGATGGTTGGTTCCGGTGGGGGCTCGGTGGTGTCTAAGTCAATAGCCTCTATCGGGTCCCATCTGAGGCGAGCTCCTAATAACATAAAATGACAGTTAGACGTAAGGTAGTGTAACACTCCAATGCCAATAGAATAACCCCTTCGTAACAAACATAATGTACCAACTTCAAGATCGATTCGCTCTAAGCAACCAATCATATCATTGATGACACCTTCCATAAAGGTAAATTTATCAGGAAATTCACCCCAAGGTCGCGTAGCCATTGCCGATGAGGGTATGCCCTGATCACCTATTACACAGAATAAATTACACATAAAGACATAACTGAGATATTATAATGACTAATAAAACCTCCAAAAGTAGTAGCGTAAAGTTTACCATGTGGTGAAAATTAAACTCACCGAGTGACAAACCACTTACTTTTTCCTGGTCCAGCCAAAAGGACTTCCACATCTCCCACTGCTACTACCTCTTCGCGCACATGAACCTATGTGCCACTTGCCTTATTGATTGGGGCCTCCTCTTCCAAGACTGGGGCCTCTCCCCTACATTCGCAAAACTATAGCCCCTGTTTCAGGGGTCAACCACTGCACAACCTTCTCCTTCTCTGTCGCACAATAGCGTCAATTAACATAGGATTTCACTTTTCTTCAATAAACGCTATGCGATGCAAAAGTGTATATATGTAACATAACCATTAACACATTCCTCTACTTACCAACTAGAGGATTTATCCTTTGAAACCTAACCTGCACTTTCTTTCCTTTCCCACCTGCTGGCTCGACTGGCTCCTTAGTCAAACGAGGTTTCTTCTGCTACAACAACAAATCCACTATTTCAGCCGCCAGGCACTTCCCTTTCGACGCATTGCCAGTGTAAGAGGGGAGCATCCCACCCACGCTGTCTTGACCCCATGCTAGAGGCACCACCATATTTTCAGTCGTTACTAAAAATGATTCCCCGATTCCTTCAGGAGGGTCTTGTGACTAGGTGGTACCGAAAACATGGGAAATCCACAGTTTATAAATCTAGCTGAAGTCTTGCTGCACCCAGACCCCATTCCTTTAGACTACCAGAAATTCGGCAAAACACCAGAAGTAAGCTATGAAGAAGGCAAAATGCAAGTTGAAACCAGACTCAAGCTTCTTGCGAAGCTTGACCATTTCAGTGCGTAGGCCTTCAGCAAAATAGTTTGCCCAATTGTACCGAGTCCCCTCCTCCATGACCTCTCGCATAATCCAATCTTGTTCTATGGTGAGGACTCTCCCTTGGGAGAGTGTCTTAGGGAAGGCTTAGGCTCGAAAAAGGGGGTAAATAGTATTAGCCACCTTCAGCTAAATCTTATCAGCAAGGATTCCCTTCACCTCTTTCTTAACCCCTAACCACTCCTCTATCTTCAATTGGTACTTGGAACTCCTCTTCGACTTTTCTTCTATAAGAAGGCCATTGGAGGGAACACCAAAGAGATCGGCGAATAGCTGAGCGTCAATGCTAAAATTTACACACACATTATGTATGCGTATGCAAAGACACTCAGCTTCTTCGCTAAAGGAGTTAACTAGGGTTAATATTTCACCCACGATGACGTCGGGGGTTATGGCTAAAAATAGGTCCATCAGTCCAGCTTCTTGAAGGTTATTGGTTAACACGACCAGGGCCACGCTATGGCCAAGCCAACGTTGTGTGTCCTTTATATCACCGTAATGGAAGAAGAGACTGTTTACCTCATGACCAGAGGCCATAATCATAATTTCCCGTGATTCCCTGACTATTAACATAAAACAATAGTTAAGATAATATAAAAAAATAAGACAACTTTATACATTGTTCCCAGCTAGTAACATTGTATAATTAACCATCATAATAGAATTTACCGTGTCTGAATGGCAAAGAAAACAAAGGGATTTTCTCTTATACGTCTGCGATGGTGATAGGAGGATCCAAAGTCCACTCCCTATCTAGCCATCCGAGTCTTTTACACCTGGTGAAGAATTCAACATAGCGGGCCAGTTGTCCCATGACACTGGCCCATACATTGCTGATGGAGGTAAATTCCCTTATCGCCTTTTCAACCATAGACAATGTATCATTATCACCCATGAGACCACTATCATTGATGAAAAATCTACACCATAGAAAATAGGCAAACTCTTTACACTCAAAATAAATTTAGACAATAGTTAGCATATTGCAACACCACGAAAAAACTTACCCGCCTGCATAATACACAATGTCAGGTGGATTCTGGAAGTAGGTCATGAGATGATGGGCCACGAATAGAGTATTGTAGGCATGATAACAGTTAAACCTGGGCATCTCCCAAATCTAGCATAAATGCCTCAAACCTTTGGCGCTCTGTTCAAGGTCTTGCACCCACACAATTTCGATTGCGCCGTCTATTAGAAATGCTAAGACACTCTGCGTTGACCTGACCAGTAGCATTTCTAGGATGGCGGTGGCCTTATCGACTGGTAGATGCGACCAAACGATTACACTAAAATTACGAAGCAAAAACTGCAAGAACTCCTGTGCGCCTCTCCAGAACCATACCACCTCCTTCTTTACACAAGCATGAGGAGGAGGAACATGGACCACGGGAACATGTAAGCAGCATAGAATGCCCACGATGTCCACAACAATTAGGATGGGCTTTAGCATAATCCTGTACAATAAAAACGCATTACTATTAGTCAAACCATTTAGACATAAAAAATTCGTTATGTGACATTAGGGTTCTCTCGACTCCCAGAAAATTACAGGTTATACTAAAGATGCATAGCCAAAACTGCCCAAACCCTTGCAACAGCTCAAGGTCTATCCTTGACAACGACGATGAAAGCAACACTGCGTATTATTCCAGCGTAACAGGCAACCATTACGGGCAAGAAAAAATAGAACCCTAATTATGCTATGCATGGGTACAATACCTAGACTTTTCCAGTTATACATTACATTTGTACAGTATTACTCAATGTTACCCAAACCCTTGTGATAGCAATGACAAGGGTAATATAACAAACTATAATGCTTAGTCTGCGTGAGCAAATAACAACGCTCGATGCAACATACACATTCAAAATAGATACGACCACGATACCGCAACAAAGATAACAATCGTGCAAGAGGATGAAAGACGACTTACCGGTTAAGTTGAGTAACCTCCTGAGTTTCGACTCTGGCCTGTGAAACCCGCTGCAAACTCTCCTGCACTTTGTCAATCTTCACCAATTTAGCATTCTTTCCTCTAATCTTCGGTGTCATAGTTACAGTTGAACAACCTTCACAAAATCGTCTATTTACACCTTACTTCTGCTCCCTTTCTGCTGTAGCTAGATTCAAATTCGTGATGTCTATGGTCTGTTTTGAGCATGAACCATTGATTTATAAATGAAATGTTTGAAACTAACTAATTTTATGCCCAACCGATGTGGAATTTTCCCGAAACGCTAGTGTGTCAATATGACATGAAATGTGAAGATTAGAGTATTAATCTCGTAGATATCGTATAGATTGTAGTCCGAAATGACCCTAAACTAACGCATAGCTTATCACCTCGTAATCCAGTCACATTAACTACGATCTGCGCAAAATTTTGAATTCATTGTTTCAACATGCTAGATACGCCATGTTACTATCTTTCATCTTAATTCACAGAAGTCACACACTAGCACCCAGGAAACCTGGCTTGTTGTTCTCTCATAAACTGTGCATATTTATAACAGTCCGCTAAGACCTTAAATTGGCAACTTCTCTAAAGTGCAACTCTAACACACACAAAAATAAACTATTATCATTTCACAGATCGGCAAAAGCAATATAACAAATTCCATTTTTGGTGGTTTTGCAGGACAATTTGCAAATGGATGTAGCTTTATTTGCACCCCTAGCCCTAACAGGCCCATACGGGGAAGTCATTAAACAGCTCAACCACACAATGCTAGGAACTGACGCTTTCCTTTGTGATGCAACCATAGCAGCATCAGAAATATCTCCATATTTGCCAGAACATTTGGCCCGAACCCTAGACATGGAGGTTGGCAATGTGACCAAGGACCCTCTCAACGAGGTCCCTATGGTTACGCACAAAGGCGAAAGTAAAACTCTGAGGGTAAATTCTCTCCTTGGCCAATAGACGCAGAGTGGCATAGTGCAAGTGCTTCAAAATAACGTTGCTGTATTCACATGGTCATACGAAGACATGCCAGGATTAGACCCAAGACTAATACATCACAACATAGTTTTAGACCCACGCATCAAAGTAATTAGAAAGAAGGCATGAAAGATTAAGCCTGAAATCATGCTAGCAGTGCGTAATGAAATCACTAAGCTATATCAAGCTGGTTTCATTCGTGTGGTCAATTATTCAGATTAGATGTCAAACATCGTATTTGTCTCTAAGAAAACAGGAGAAATACGCATCTGCATAGACTTCCCAGATCTGAACAAGGCCACGATTAAGGACAACTTCCCATTACTGAGTATTGACCAACTGATCGATACAACAGTTGGTCACGCACTACTATCCTTTATGGATGGTTTTTCAAATTATAATCAAATTCGTATCAACCTAGAGCATTAACTGACTACAACCTTCATGACCCCCTAGGGGACTTTCTGTTACACCATGATGCCTTTCGGGCTAAAAAAATGCTGGAGTAACCTATCAACGGGCTATGACATACATCTTTAGTGATTACCTTTTAGAGAGATTGAATGACTATGTAGATGACATAGCTATCAAATTTAAGAAGTTGGAAGATCATTTGGAAGATCTGGGGTTAGTCCTTAAACGATGTCTCAAGCATGATCTATGGCTCAACCCAAAGACATGCATATTCAGAGTCAAAACCAGACACATGTTGAGGTTTGTGGTATCAGAGACTGGCATCTGAGTCGATCCTGACAAGGTTAAAGCCATCGTTGATTTAACACCGCCTACAAACCTCAAGGAACTACGTGGGTTACAGGGTAGATTTCAATTTATCAGACGGTTCATTTCAAAATTAACAGACAAGTTACATCCTATGCAACATCTCCTTAAGAAGGATGTTAATTTTGAATGGACCAATGATTTCCAGCGTGCATTTGACAACTTAAAGCAAGAGCTGCAACACTTACCAATAGTCTTCCTGCCACAAAGGGATCAACCTTTTTATATTTACCTAGAAAGCTCAAACGTGTTTATAGCTGCGTTACTATGCCAAAAAAAGAACGATGGGTTGTAAACCCCTATCTACTATCTAAGTCACGCTCTATTTGCGTATGAAACCAGATACAATGGAGCGTAACTATTTGGCATTGGTTTTTGCGCTTAAAAAATGTAGACACTATCTCTTCCATAGCCAGGTTAATATAATTTGCAAAAACAATGTTCTGTAGGCTATCTCAAACAACTTGTATGAGAGTAGTAGGATAGCTCATTGGAAAGCTATCACAGTCGAATTCAACTTACATTATGTTGGCCAATCGTCCACTAAGGGTCAAGCTATAGCTGACTAGCTTGCAACATCACCTATTAACGATCAAGCTACGATAGAGCCAGAATTTCCAGTTTAGCATGTGCATAGTTTAAGCCCTGTGCCAATAGGCCTTGAAGCCACATTGTATTTTGATGGGGCTTCAACTACCAGAGGCGATAGTGCTACCGTCGTCATTACGCTCTCCCCTAAAGAAATTCATCCATTGGCTTACCGCCTGGCGTTTCCTTGTACGAACACCGTGGCAGAGTACGAGGGGCTCCTCAGGGGACTATTAATGGCCAAAATACTCAACGTTCAACACCTGGCAATCTGAGACATCAATCAAATCACAGGGATCTACGCCTGCAAAGTTGTGCACCTACAGCTCTACTACAATATAACTAAAGATCTTCTGAAGTAATTCATGACGATCGACATCCAAAACGTGCCACGTAACGAAAACACAGTTGTCGATGCACTAGTCACATTAGCTTTAAACATGCAACCACATTTGTTTTCCACCTTGCCCGATTTAATGATGGAATGTACAGACCTTGTCATTTAAGCAATGCAAATCTCTTCATTAAGCACGGGAGGAACACCAGAATGGTATGACAACATTAAAACTTACCTTCTACATGGTGAACCACTACACTAGCTAACGCCTGCACAGAAAAACATAGTTTGCAAGCATGCCAGGCAATATGTCATCATCAGAGACAGTACTCTATGTAGACGCTCTTTTGATGGGGTATTGTTAACCTGCGTCAATAATGATCAAGCGCAAACAATAGTTAGCGAAGTTTACGAAGGGCTGTGTGGAGGACACGTAGCCCTATGAGCCATCGCCGCTAAAATCAGACGCCTAGGGTATTATTGGCCATACATGGAAAAAAACTGCTTTACTAAGGTTAAGACATGTGATACATGCCAACATTACGCAAACTTAATAGACGTGTCACCAAACGAGTTACACACTACACAGATTACTTGGCCATTCCAACGATGAGGGCTAGACATCATAGGTCCCATCATGCTTAAATCTTCTGCAGGACATAGCTTCATTATCACTGCTACTGAGTATTTCACGAAGTGGGTCGAGGCTATTCCCCTACAAAAGATCACATCCCAACAGGTTTGCCATTTCATATTAGACAATATAGTACCTAGGTTTGGGTTTCCTATGACTATCGTGACTGACAATGGGTCACAATTTAGTAGTGTCGAAACCAAATCTTTCTGCAGTAACCTTGGCATTAGGCAATCTTTCTCCTCACCTTATTACCCACAAGCGAATGGTCAAGCAAAGGTAACAAAAAAAGTGGTCATCAATTTGTTGAAAAATATGCTCAGTAGCAACAAAAAATGATGGCACGAAAAAATCCTCTACATGCTATGGGCATATCGTACGATGTGCAGGACAGCTACAGACAAGATGCCCTATAGCCTAGTCTATGGATCTGAAGTAGTGTTGCCCTTGGAATTATAGGTTCCTTCATTGTAGATGGTCCTCTGCATGGCTATAAATGATACTCAGCACAACGAGTCCAGGATCGCAGATTTAGACTCAGTAGAGGAGAGACACATCCAGACGCTTGACACCATCGAAAAATATCAGGACAGGCAAAGACAGAAGCATCAGTAGAATCTGCATCAATGACTGATCAGGAAAGGAGCTTTAGTTCTTAAGGTCGTTTGAGAACTAGCAGGCAAATTCTCTGCAAATTGGGAAGGCCCTTTTCTGATCTTCAGCGCATACAGCAACGGAGCATTCAGATTAGCGGATATTGACAACAATGAGTTATCGAACCTGGTGAACCACACGTACCTGAAATGGTACCACATCTAGACACTGGCTCAGCACAGATACAAGGTAAAAATCATCTATTATGACGTAAAACTAGCACTTCTTGCACGTGTCCGCTATGACGTAAAACTAGCACTTCTTGCACGCATCCGCCATGACGCTAAATTGACACAGCTTTCAACCATCCGCCATGATGCAAAACTAGCAAGGTAAGCATCCGTATGCTAAGATGCTAAACTAGCACAAACTTGTCCCTGGGTCATGACACAAAACTGACACCCACAGCACGGTCTGCTGAGACCATAAATCAACCCTTACGTCGTCTGCTACGATGTAGAACTAGCGCACTACAGTCTACCCAGACTCTAAACTAGGACCATGGTCTGCTGGGACTTAAAACTAGCAACAACGGTCTACCAAGACTTGAAACTAGAATCTACCAATCGATAGTACATGAAACAAGCGAGCGTGATCATTCTTGCACAACATCCCTACCAGATGGAGTGGGTGGGGACGTTGGGACAGACCCAGCGTCGCTACCCTACCGGCATCCTAGTGATTACTTGGACAGGCCAAAAGGCATACTACTGACCCCTTAGAGATGCTGCTACAATAGCCACTCCATAGTTGTAACTCCTGGGGTTAGCTTCATCATCCAGAGCCCCAAGGAAGCTATGGTCATCCATGACCTTGGAGACCTCCATCCATTATTACCATCAGACTCTGGCTTAGCAGATTCATCTGACTGGTTCTTTGCCTAGTCGGTTAGATACAATGAGTCTCACTGATGACGGTGAAATCCTGGACCACAGCATCAACATTGGGACCCTTGCCTCTTTCTACGGTTCCTTCTCCATGGCCTACTCTCTCCTTCTCGCTATGGGTGGTACTTGTTTCAACAACCTCCCTAGCGATTAGGATGATCAATGTCATTCTCTATTTTCTGTTGTGTTTGTAGGTCACTTGTTGTGATGACATTGTTCAAAAGTGCGTTCACTGAAAAGGTGAGGTGTCGACAACGTTCTGAGGTGGTTGCTAAGACTAGCCTAGCTACTTGGGAGAGCGACCCTGCCTTCCCCTCAATCAGACACCTTATTCTACTTTCTCTTTTCTTTATCCTTACAACCCCCTTTATCTCCTTCCTCTGTTTGTATAGAATGTGAGCATACACAAAAGTCTTTCACACATGCATTACTATCAGGTCCATGAACTAGCGTAACGCAACTCGCCTCATGGAGTGCAAGTTCACAAAAAAAAAGAAAAAAAAACAAAGGATGTAACACAAGTCATCCAGGCTATACTGATGGGCAAAGCTAGGCAAAATGGATGTAACACAATTCATCTAGGCCATACGGGCATAACATAACTCGCCCATGCAAAACCTTTCATATGCATTTTAGTAGCATAACTTCCTGGGAAAACACCTATGAAGAAATTCTCAATAACATGTTAGCGAAAGTTTCTTGCTCACATGCTTGAGTCTTTCCCAAACCTCCCTCCCTCGCGGTTGTAAAATCCCTCCTATACTCCTTATTCCTCCCGTCTTTGCATTTCCAGGTTTGACAAAGTGACATCTGAGTACCTGCTGATGAACGTGTTGGCACTTTCACTTCTACGATGTTTCGTATTCTTTGTCAACGTCCTTCAGGCAAGCCCTCTAAACGTCAACAAAGAGAGGCCATTGAAACACCATGAAATTGCAAGATCTAAAGGGTTCAACCAAATCCAGATGTTTAGGCAAAGATTTGCAACATGTTGCACATCTCATATAACTTTTATTTCTTTCAGCTAAGGGTCGGTTATGCTACATTACGCAGTTTAGCGTAATAGTCCCGAGGGAGATTGTACGAAAAAAAAGGATGCTCAGCGACAACACTTCAATCTTGAAGGTTTGCTATGTTACGCTGGGTTACGCTATGTAGCGTAACATGGCACAACATAGCGTAATATAGCATGGCATAGCGTAAACATAAGAAAGTTTGCAGCACTAAAGATAATGGAAGATTACGCTACGTTACGCTTTGGAGCGTAGTGCAGCGTAATGTGGCAAGCTTCAACTATCGCGCATCGAGTCAACGATATTTTATGGGTCCAGGACACGCGTCATCTAAACCGCATTCTTTTCCTAATCCTAATCTTATAAATACCCTAGCAAACAATGTTCAAAGGGTACATGAAAAAGTTGGCAGATTGACAAATTAGCAGGTTGGCAAGTTTAGCAATTCTAACAAAGCTGAGCGAGACATTGGCAACAGAAGAACATCGACGGTGACAGAGAGAAGTTCTTGACCAGAGATTCCAAGCTAGTAAGCACTTCACTTTCGAGCCTAACTTCCTTGTGCCTAGATTTGGCTAGTAAACAAGGTAGATTAGCATTTGCTTGTTTAATCTCTTAGTAACTTCCTATCGGTGGCAAATACTTCATCCAAACCGAGGTCTATTTTGTAAACCTGTTGTATTCTTCATTTTTATATTCATAAGATAGATCCCGGATCTTGGGATCGTGCATATCTTTCAGATCTAATTCATTGTGGCTTGTTCACATTAAATTCTACAATTTTTTTGCATCGTTTACATCGCATTCATTACCTTTAGAGTTCGATCTGATAACAGATCTCATTTTTTCTCATGAATAGACAATATATTTTCGCATCAAATTGTTGCCTCATCATATAATCGTTATTAAGTTTACTGATTAAGTAAGTCCCTGTCTGATCAACAAGAATGTCCAGGGCACCTCGGATTCATTTCTCTAGCACAACCCTTACGTGGATCCGGGGTTAAAACTGTGTACGTGACAATTCCCTCGGTGTTTTCAACAATCGACATTTTCCGTCATTATAGTAGCAACATTCCCTGAGTTTTCAGGGAATAACTACTAGGTTGCAGTTGATACATCTCAGATGCTTGGATCTATTTTGGTTGGAATTGGTGCTCAGGTAGAGGAAAGTATCGGCTCTGCCCTTTCAAGCAAGCTGACTAATTGAGTCACTTGCTCCAGGTGGCTCATGGCAGGGCAATAGATCGAAGGGTCTTCTCCTCCACCAGTCCTACCGAACTGTTCTCGCTGACTTGAGAGCATTTCCTGGATCTCGCGAATGTATTCTACTGTGGTTTGCGAGCCTAGTTGTATTGTGTTGTGTAGGTGATGGAGGTGGTTGCTACTCTTCCTCTATCTATGTGATGGTAGGAGTTTTGTGTTTCATCATCTCTCGCCACGAGGCAATTAGGGCATGCTGGATTATGTCATTAGAATATCGTGCTATCCCTGCCTGTTTGCACAACTTTTGGATTAGGTAGGGAAAGGGGAGAGCTCCTCTTCCACATTCATTCTCTACAAACCTCTTTTCAATCTTCAAAAATAACAGCTATGGAAGACTCATGGCAAATTTCCCACTCAAGGTGGCACAGACACGAACAGAGAAGGTAGTGATTTTGCTGGGCCTTACCATTGGATTCAAATGATAAGATGCAATCTTTGAGTATACTCTCTCCACCATGGTCAAGAAGCCGAATTCCTTGCACTCTACCCAGTAGCACCATCTAGTCCATTGCACCTTTACCTCTAGATCGGCCTGTTTCATAATTTCTACCACATCTACCCTAGTTTCAGGAAACCCCAAAGCTTGTGCTATTGCTTCTGAAGAGTAAGAGACATAAATGTCTTTGATTCTTACTCTTGACTCTAGTTGCCGATTTGTCTAAAAGAGATAATTTTCTCCTAAGTACCATTCACCACTGGTTGTGATGATTGGTCACATCGTAGAGTTCTGCAATTGGAGCCTCACATCTTCTAGCGTGTTCTCGAGGAATGGTCCAAAATTTAACTCTTGGAGGACTGTCCATTGCACCTCGCGTGGTGTGATAGCATCAAGGCAAGCTTGGGTCAGGGTGACCTCAAGCCATGGTCCCAGCAGTCTCATCCCCTAGTGAGTGCATGCCAGGAATCTCCTCTTCTAAAATCTGGTGAATAAATTCCACGTTAGGTCGTTCATGGAAGGGCCCAGTTGCATGAGAGCCCTCTGCATACTTTGGCGGTTTCACACCTCATCCCTTTCCCATGTGTGGGCGCTTGTCCCTTGGTTGAGATGGTCCTTCGTCCCTTGGGTGCCTCAGTTTGGGTTCTATCTGCAATCAAACATAACCTCATGTTAAACTGTTCATAAGTAGCTTAAGATGGTCCGTATATACTTTCTCAGTTTGACCAAGTTATGTTAATGGCATAGGCACACCGTTAAGTCTCTCGGAGTGTTAATTTAGGGGTTAGGGCCAAATTTTTCATAATCAACAACTAATTAATTAATTACACAAAGGCATCACCCCCCACAACTAAGAGCATACCTTCAGTTGCGTAAAAAGGGGCAAGGATAGGTTGATGCGGACACGCGATGGAATGTAGGTGCATTGAGAAGGGTTAGGTAGAAAAAATAGTAAAAAATCCCCTTAATTTCAACTCCAAATGATTAAAAAATAACAAAGTGTGATGGGGTATATATAAGGGTTGGACGCTACGTCGATGGGGCCACATGCGAGGAAGAAATTGAACGATGGGACACTGAAAACAATCAACCAAAGAATCTAAAGGATTGGCTACTTAACAAGCTGAACCAGGAATACACAGGAGGGTCCTCCCCATAGCAGGAAACAACCTTTGTAGCCCCTGCATACCCTCAACACCAGGGTCCATGAGCCTGGGTGCCAATAATTGGTGTTGACTAGTGAAGACTCCAAACCAAGAGAACCTGCCAAGGCATGATAAACCTACAAAAAACACGAAAAACACACAAAACATAAAAAGGGCAGTGAGGTGAGTATGAAGAGAAGTGGGAATGGAAGGAGAGGAGAGAATAGAAATGTCAAGTGTCCACCACATGAAACCCTGTGTGCGATCGTGGTTAAGTGACCCGATAGAACCTTTCTTGAGGTCAGACCCAAAACCATCGATACTCAGTGACATCACAGTGATAGACAAAGTCTCGACCATCCCCTAAAGAAGCAAGTATGACCCCACTGAAAATCATCACTCCAGGAAACGTGAGAAGAAGGAAGTGAAATGGGATAAAGTTAGAGGGGACCAAGGAAGTTCCATAACTAGTGCATGTGGCCTGTGAGAGGTGGTCTAAGGGGTGTGCTTTGAATTCCCACTGTGATGTGTTTGTTTTCTTTTTTCTTTTATGTAGGGGAACCACACCATGCGAAGACCCATGCGTGTGTGTATGCATCCAACCAATGGGTGTGCTTTGAATCCTTAGTTTATTTTTTGTTTTTTTGTTTTTGTTTTTATCTTTTTTTCTTCTTTTTCTTTTTCTTTTAAATTTTTAAGTGAGGACCACACCTTGCAAGGTCAAATTTCTCAGAAGCTTCCATGAAGAGAGACTTGGAGTGGTAGGAAATCCATAAGGACACACCAACAACCTAGGGAACAGAATAGAACAATGAATAAAGCATTCCCCTTGAAGTCACACCCGACTCAAACCATTGGATCATCCCGTAGTCAAGGAACTACACAAGTCAAACATTGATTAAAATGTTTTTTAAGTGAAGGGGTTGCATGTTTGTGACAAAAGGAAAACCATGGAATGGTGAATGGGTGGATGATGTGGACTCACTGCCAATTTTATGAAGTGAAAATGACATAAAATCGATGTACAACCATGCAATGGCAGGAGTTAGATAACAAAGAAGACTGTTACAGTACCCATCGTAACGAAAATCAACCGTGCCAAACAATATGACGACAAAAGGTAAACAAAAAACATGAAAAATGGAAAACAAAAAAGTGTAAAACAAAAAAGTGTAAAACAAATAAGTGTAAAACAAAAAAGTGGAAAACAAAAAGTGTAAAACAAAAAGTGGAAAGAAAAAAGGTGTAAAACAAAAAGTGGAAAACAAAAAAGTGTAAAACAAAAAATAACAAAATGATGAGGGGTGTAGTGAAATGGATCAGTAGGGATGAGGGTCTCCCCCACAACTGGGTGGAAAGCAGGAGATGTGAAAAATGGAGCGTGGGTGACCGGTTGATAATGAGGCGGTGGCATTGGTTGTGTGGAGCTCATGGAAAGGTTTGAGTTGTTGGCGATTAACAAACTATGTTCTGGTGGGATCCCAAGGTTTGTGGATGAGCAAGGATTTAGATGGGAAGGTTTCAGAGACAATATAAGGTCCCTCCCATAGTGTATGAAACTTTGTCGGTTGGGATACATGTCAGGGGTTCCAATACAATACCTTGTCTCCACATCGAAATGTGACCTTCCGAATCCTAAGATCATGTTTTTTCTTGTTATAGGCCTTGTGGGTTTCATTTGAAAATAGGGCCACTAATCNTAATTCTTAGGGGTAACATATAAATTCACATCACCCTATCACCCACAAGCCAATGGGTAGGCCGAAGTCACCAATAGGGAGATCACCAAGATCCTTACCTGAACCATTAGCAAATA
>MNCI01006414.1:42287-99005 GCA_015680685.1 Gnetum montanum
AAACCACTTTCCAATGACATCACATTATTTCATCTCTAAGAGATACAACCATACGACTACCATTATTTCAAGGAGCATTAACACTTGGTGTATTGTTCAAAGGAGGAGTTTATTCATTGCACTTATTATTATTATTATTATTAAGATTCTTTAGAAGCCACCTACCTTCAAGCATGGGTAACATGTATTTCAAATAGGACCCCCAGAGATTTATTTTGTGCATGGAGTTTATTTTTAACTATGTCAACCTTACTAGAGGATTACCTTCAAGCATGGGTAACATGTCTTTCTAGTGACATGTTAAGGTAGCATTTATTGTACTCTTACTTCATTTTTTTTCTTAGATGGACAAGGATATAATACTTCCTTAGCAACAAGATAGAACTCATAGTAATAATATGAGAAAATCCATAAATCCCCTTGATGTCACATCCTTTACATTCCTTCTTGGTTCTTCACTTTTCTATCTAGGCATAATGATCACAAGTTTATTCTTATTTTGATGATGGACAGAATATCATTATGTCCATGGTAAGCACCTCTTATTATTGGAATTGATGGATGGATGTGGTGGTATCATTATATAGATAATCAGTCCCTTATGATTAATAATGTAGATAAATCTTCACCTTATTGGAATTACATCTTTCCTTATTTGATGTGTTTTATTGAAAATTGACAAAAATATGTACAAGTAAAAAGAATAGAAAAGTATAGAAAAAATTGTAAAAGATATCAAGAATTGCAAAGACAGTAAGAATGAAACATTATCAAAGAATTAGAAAATATCAAAGAATATAAAAAATTTAAGAATTGAGAAAGTATATAAGAATGAGGAGATATTAAAGAATGTGAACAAGTATTAAGAAAAGAAAAAGGTATAGCAAAAATCTATAAACCACAAAAATTTAAAAAGTGCTTATTAATTCCTAAATCATGATAAGGCCTCTCCCCATAATTGAACTCATGGGCAAGTGTTTGAAAAATGCACCCTAGATCCCTTAGATCATACACTTGAGGTTTATCACTTACCATTCTTAGTGACTTGGTTTTTCAATTATCGTCCCATGTAATCACAAGCATACACATGCCATCCAATTAAATTCTATGGATGGAACTAGTTGTGGCATCCAGATCATTAAGCATTGATCATTAGACATGGTGTACCCACTTGGACTAGTGGTAGCTTTATCACGTATGGTTTAGTCCAAGGTGAGTTATATGATGGTTGATGTTGTTTTAGCTTTATACTACTCCTAACAATAATAAAGAAATTAATTATTTAATCTAATTAACCACATAAAGTAAAGTCTAAACTAGCCTATGGGCAATGAGTTTCCATTTCCAACTTGTCGTACATGTCTTGAACACACGTATCCACTACTAGGATTACCAAGTAATAACACTTTTGAGATTACCAAGTGAATACATGTTTATGCTTGAAACTAGTCACACTCATTTTTCCAATTGATTAACTTACATGAAATGTAAATGTTAACTAGGTACATGAAACATAAATGCATGGAAAGTAAATCTAATCTAGTTCAAAGTGCTACAATGAACAAGAATCAATCTCAATCTTATTGTTGTTCATGGAATGTGTCTGGGTACATTACCACTCAAATAAGACATTGTATAACTAACTGAAATCCACACTATGGTCACTCATTGACTATTCTCTAAAACTATGGAATAAAATTGCAAGAGTTTGGCTACTCTATTGACAAAAGAATTATGGGATAAATTGTGCATTCAAGTGTTATATTTATAAGTAATCACATATCCCGCAATATTGGATATTTGATATCAAAAGTTGTGCTTAGATATTGGGGATCTAATATTAAGGCCTATGCAAAATACAATTCATCATACCTCCATGATTGAATGAAAACTCATCCTTGAGTTAACAAGATAGGATTGAGCTTCCTTTACAAAAAAAAATAGAAAAGTATGGGATTATTGATTGATGCTAATTACTAACTAACTTTGAGTGCTGCATTACAAAATTTTATTTAAGTGGATGCATACAAAATGACAAAGTGATAAAAAGATTGGATAGACATTGAAGATTACAAAATTTGCAAAGATCTTCAAAAAGCCATTGAAGATGATTCTTGTTGTTGTCGTTAGCAATGGAAAACTTCCAACCTTGATTGTCATGTTGATGCTTCTCTAGTTATGCAGAACTTTCTTGAAGGATGGATTGAAATTTCTTTTCATTGTCCCATGAATTGAGCAATCATATGATGTTTGAGTCATTATCCTATATGTGCTATTATTTATCCATGGGTGATGAAGTGTATTTTATCTAGTTTCGATATCAGAGCCCTAATATTGGATACTTAATATTAAGGACCCATAAGAGATGTTGGATATTTGATATCATGGGATGTGTGTTGGCCAGTAAATATAACACTTAGATGCATAGTTTTAGACTCATATTAGTCATAGTGTAGTAGAGCTCTTGTAGTTTTCCTTCCCTAGAGTTAGAATATTTTCCTAAGTGCCCACAACATGAGTCATTGAGTGTACAGATCTTTGTCCAAGCACTATTGTACTTGAGCATGGTAGTGTGTGTGGCAATAAAGATGAGCTTTCTGATAAACCTTGTAGTACTTTGGCTAGATTAAATATTTTCTTCATGCATTTAACATTTTTAACAATTTTATTTAATTCTTTTAAGTAATTAAGCTAATTAAGGAATTAAACTAGCTAGGCTAAATAGTAATAAATTAAGCACATAAAGACAACCACTTCTAGCATGCTTATGACACTTGGTAATCCTAGTAACGCTTAATGTTTGGTAGCCTAGCAACATTATACGTGTTTAGGATGTGTACAAAAAGTGGGACTATGTTAGGATTAGTTAGAAATTGGTTATTTAGTTAGGTTAAATTGGTAATCAAATTACTTCATTCTTTTCATCATTTATTTTAAGCACCCAAAACATAAAACATACAAATAATAAAAATCATACACCTCGATTACAATTAATCATACCTCTACATATCACAACTGTAATTGGAAAGACAACGAATGACTATTAGGGCAAGTTCACTTCCTATAGGCTAATGTATTGGAAGACATAGAGTCCACAGAATTTGATTGAATCACACATGAATGCCTAGTGATTCATATGGTTGAGAGTAGGTGTATTCGCTACTCATCATTGGTGCCATTACTAAGAAATATTTTTATTTGAAACATGTGCTATCTAGGCATTGTGAAAATCATTAACATCATTGGACAAATCCTAAAATCAAAATCACCCTAAAAATAAATATAATAATTTGAGCACACTAATAACTTATTCTAATTGCAAAATATCTTCTTCTCATAGGCACGATGATACTAAACTACCTATGCCTCAAGAATGAAGGATGGTATATACACATCCAAATGAGTACGTGCCTAACTTCACCTTCATCCTACATCAGGATGAACAATTATGATGGCAAGATATGGAGAGCAACATTGTAATGCCTCTTGATTGATCTGTGTCTGGGATTTTGCTCCAAACTCTTAGAAGGTTGTGCATCTAGGATCTTTAAGAAGAGTACATTGTGCATGACCATGACTACCAGGACTACCATCCCACTAAAACACAATGCAAGAGAGATCGACATTAGGAGAAGCACCATGAGGTTGTGAAGGGAAAACGGTTCACCAATCCTTTATTCCTGCTTAGTAAAAACAACAATGAGGATCCTCCCTCTAGGGATTCTTAGCATAAAGATTCTTTACCCCTTGACATTGATGATGCAAATGTGAACCTAAATCTATGGTTCACTATCAACAATCCAAGTTCAAGCAAAAGTGGGAGTCAAGGCAAGGGCTCAGCCAATCATTAAAATGACAAGAAAGCTAATGAACATGGTTATGATAAGTGTAGAGGAGGTGGTAGACACCATGGTAGTGGTAGTCCTCCTTCCTCTTTTTCTTTTTCCCCTGCATCTTCTTCTTCCTCTTCTAGTTTTGATAGATGCCATAGAAAGAACAACCATGATGAAGGTGAATAGCAAGACAATGATAATTGTAGAGACCACCCTAAATAAAGGGGTAGCAGAGGACATCATAGGTTCCATTGAAATAATGATGATGATGAGCCTTTGCTTGCCACTCAAGGCATGATGAACATTGTAGAGGAAATAAAAATTCTAACCAAGCATGTGAAAGATAGTCAGATCAAGCAACTTGAATAAATAATATCTCTAGATTTGAGGGGAACTATAACTATGATCCACAAACACATCTTCAATCTTTTTAAGATGCTTTTACCTTACAAAATATTGAAAATGATTGGCAGAAATTAAAGCTATTTCCCAAGACACTCATCAAGGAAGCAGAAAGTTGGTATCTGAAACACCGTGAAAATTGCGAGTCGGCCTCAGGCAAAGATTCGTAATTCAGGCGAGGGCGCATGTCGGAATTCCAAAAGGGAGAATAAGACAGAGCAAGACCAAGAGGCACGTAGCATCAAGTCTTTGACTTCCTGTGCAAATTCCTAATCTTTCTATGCTTTCTCTATTTACGCTATATCACGCGACACAGCGTAATAGCGCTTAGCGTGATTCTGTTCAAACATAATCCGGCATCAGAAGGCTATTTACTTTGGCATGTGAAGAGGCTTGAGCAGTGTAACATGCAACTTCTTGCATATTTTGCTAAGGCTTTTGTTCAAGGCCAGGTTTACGCTCTGTTACGCACGGCAGCGTAATGAGCTCCAAAATAGTCAAAGGCAAAGTCTAAGGAAGTGCAACAAATCAACCCTTTTCTCTTGGCATGCAGATTGTTCATCATACGAAACGAAGCATATCGCAGCGTATTGCATCGCCAAGCTAAACATTGCTTACGCTTCATTACGTGCGGTTGCGTAAACGAGCGTAAAACAACTTGAATCAGTTATCTTCCATGTTATGTTACGATCTTGCATGCAACGCAACGCGAATGAGCGTAATATAACCTAAAGACAGTTGAAACATGCCTGACGCGCATCTGTTCTTCACACGCATAATACGCAAACGAGCGTATTGTGCATAGTCACAAAGTTTGACATAAAAAGGTCAGGTCAACAGTACCTGAAACATCCGGGGTACACGTCATCAGGGTTGCGGCTTTTCTACAAGACGTTGCGGCCTATAAATACCCCAGTTGACAAAGATACAGGGGTTGGTTGGCAAATCAAAGAGGCAAGGACATTTTTCTAAGCACAGGAGCACTTATCAACTTGAGCAGAGACAGAGAGAGTAGCACTTTGGCAATTGTTGACAGCATCACCTTCCAGCAGAAATAGAGCACAGTTCGCTTTAGCATTGGCAACAAGAAGTAATCGTTCTTTTGGGGATGACACAACTTTCTCCATCAATGATCATTGGCGGTCCTAAACAGGAACTACCTAAGGCGAAAGAAGCGAATCGAAGATCATGAGACCATCTCGCACGGTTCGCAGACTCTATTGGTCAGAAACAGTTGATCGATAGACGTCAGAGCTTGACCTTCCTTGCATCCCAGCTTTGGCCCACGAGGTAGATCAGACTTCTGTTTGGATAGTTTTCTTGTTGTTTTGCGCATGCTATACATCAAGTAATCGGTGTCTCCCCATTGTAACGTGATATACAAAATATACATTCTCAAGGCAAAGCGTGGATCTTGGAACCACGCGTTTCTCTTGTGTTAGCTTCTTCTTATCGTGTTTAGCGTAATTATCGTTACAATTCATCTACGTCGTTTTCCCTTCATTTTACAATTCCTCGAATCAAATCGATCCGCGGAATATTTCATAATCCCCATTGTTTTACTGATTAGTAAGTCCCTGTCTGATCGACAAGACCGTTCAGGGCGCCGCGGATTCATTTTTCCAGCATAGCCCTCGCACGGATCCCTGGTTAAAACTGTGTACACGGGATTGTGTTTGGTATTTTCCAGCTGCCGGCATTTTCCATCATTACAGTTTTCTGGCGCTAGAAGGAGGGTCGCTTACCCACTCCTCCAGCCACTGCTGGAAGTCGAGGCTCCTCTTCACCTTCTCACTTAGGGGAAGGCCGTTCGAAGGGATGCCAAATAGGTCTTCGAAGAGCTGAGCATCAATGTTAAAGCTTACACGTACCTGATGTACGCGCATGCAAAAACGCTCTGCCTTTTCGTTGAAGGAGTTGACTAGGGTCAGCATTTCACTGGCGGGGACATCAGGAGTTGCAGCTAAGAACAGATGCATTAGACCCACTGCTCGGATCTTGGTGGTCACCGCAACTGGGGCCGCCGAGTGGCCGAGCCAACGCTGTGCATCCTTGATGTCCCCGTAGCGAAAGAGGACGGTGCTCGCCTCGCGGCTGGAAATCGTAAGGGTAATCTCCTAGGATTCCTTGATTGAACAGCGTAAAACACAAGTCAAACTAAAACACTATTATGCAACGCTCACAATTTACAACTATACTACGCAATAATCGACCATACAATAGCCTTACCAGGTCCAAATGGCAAGGGAAATGGCAAAAGGTTCCTCTGCTCGTCCTCAATGGTAAGGGGCCGATCTAAGGTCCAGTCATCGTGGAGCCACCCGAGTGTCTGGCAATTCTCAAAGGCCTTAGCATAGCAGGTGGGGTACTCACGCATGTTGAAGCCAATCTGCCCTATAACACCAGCGCGCACGTTGCTAGTTGAAGTAAATGCCATTATCGCCGTTTTGGCCCATGATAACGCATCCCCATTTTCAACTAACCTGTTGTCATGAATAAAAAACCTGTACCATACCACACAGGCTTATCTTATATTTTCCACATAGGCTTATCTTATACTTTACATCGATGACAGATATATAACAAAAAAAATACAGTCAACAAAAGTTGCTTACCCGCCTGCGTAGTACACTGTGCCTTGTGGGTTCTGGAAATAGGTCGAGACATGGCGAGCCACGAACAGCGTGTTATATGCATGATAACAACTAAACTGAGCCATTTCCCTGATCCAGTTTAAGCACCTCAAGCCTCGGGCGCTAAGTTCTCAGTCCTCGGGATGACCCGTATCGATGGCCCTGTCTGTCAAGAAGGCCAGAATCCCTTGTGCAGAACCCGCCAGCAGGTGCTCTAAAATGGCACCGGCGATATCGCCAGACAAATTAGACCACACAATGATGCTGTAGTTGCGCAGTAAGAACTGTAGAAACTCCAGCGCACCCCGTCGAAACCATATGGCCTTCCCTTGCAACCGCATTTGCGGGGGAGGGACATTAGGAACGATAGGGTTTATACAACACAAAACCCCGACAATATCCAAGACAATCAGAATAGGCTTTAACGTAATGCTGTACAGAAAACTCGAAACATAAATTAACGTCTAGATTTACATTTGTATCGTTAATACAGAAAATCTACAAACTACGCCTAATTATCTAGGCCAAAATCGCCCAAACCCTTCCAACAACGCAAGGTTCGTCCCTGACAACGGCGGTAGACGCAACCCCATCAAACCCTCACATTAACCCGAGGTCCATAATTTGCAATCCACATTCACGCAAAAGATGCTACGAAAAATAGACATTAAAACAAACAAAAGCATGTAAGGAATGACCTACCGGTTCAAAGGCGTAGGGTCACGAACATCGACCACCGCCTGCGAAACGCGCTCCAGATTTTCTTGCACCTCATCGATTTTGGCCAATTTTGCATTCTTCCTTTTGGTTTTTGGTGCCATGGTAACAGCTTCAGAATTTTTCACCATTTAGCACTTGCAAATCTTCGCAAAATCACACGCTCTAATCTTCTGCTCTCTTTTTTTCTCGCTCAGCAACAATTACGAATTCGAATTCACAACAGCCAACAGCCCGTCCTCATCAAAAACCACTTACTTATATGCGAGGATCACCGACTTGATATCCGATTTCAGCAAAACTTTCCTAAAATGGAACCCAAAAATCAAGATATTAATGCGGCTGATATCGCATGCGCCACTGTCCGAAATGATGTTAAACTATCACATCTTATCGCCTCGTAATCGGGTAGCATTTATTACAGCCTGTTTACAATTTCAAACTTCAATTAACTTTCCATGTTTGACAAAACTACGTCATCTTTCTCCTGATCATTTACGCACTTTGCGATTTTGCAGGACAGACGGCAAATGGACGCAACATTTTCAACACCTCTAACTTTGACAGGCCCATACGGGAAGGTAGTTAGGCAATTCAACTCCACGCTAGTAGACATTAACCCCCCTTTAGAAGACGTAACCATAGCCACGTCGGAGACGTCTCCAGAATGGCCAGAACAGTCGACGCGCATGCTAGACCTGGAGGCTGGGGACATAACCGAAGACCCCCTCAATGAGGTCTCTATCATTACACATAGGGGTGAAGCCAAAACGCTTAATGTCAGTTCTTTATTAGACCAGAAAACACACGATTCCATAAAGCAGGTCCTGCAAAACAACATTACCATCTTTGCATGGTCATACGAGGATATGCCTGGACTAGATCCCAGGCTAATCCAGCATAACATCATCTTAGACCTGCAGATTAAAGCAGTTAGGCAAAAGGTACAGAAAATCAAGCCAGAGATTGCGCTAGCTGTGCGCGATGAAATCACCAAACTATATCAGGCTGGTTTCATCCGTGCGGTCGATTACTCGGATTGGGTATCTAACATTGTAGTCGTCCCAAAGAAGACCGGAAGCATATGCATCTGCATAGACTTCCGAGATTTAAATAAGGCTACAATCAAAGATAAGTTCTCGCTTCCGAGTATCGATCAACTAGTCGATACAACAGCTGGGCATGCACTTCTGTTCTTCATGGATGGCTTTTCGGGCTATAATCAGATCCGCATCAACCCAGAACATCAATTGACAACAACGTTCATGACACCCTGGGGTACTTTCTGTTATACCATGATGTCTTTTGGTCTAAAGAATGCTGGAGCAACATATCAACGAGCTATGACATACATCTTTAGCGATTACCTCTTAGGGAGACTGAATGATTATGTAGACGATATAGCTGTGAAGTCTTTAAAGTCTGAAGATCATTCAGAAGACCTGGAATTAGTCCTTAAAAGATGCTCTAAATACGAGCTTCGGCTTAACCCAAAGAAGTGCGTATTCGGAGTCAAAACCGAACGCATGCTGGGGTTTGTGGTGTCAGAAACCGGCATACGAGTTGACCCTGATAAGGTCAAAGCCATTGTCGAGTTAACGCCTCCTACAGACCTCAAGCAATTACGCGGGTTACAGGGATGCTTATAGTTCATACGCCGATTCATCTCGAGATTAACTGACAAGCTACATCCTATGCAGCACTTGCTAAAAAAGGGGGTTAATTTCGAATGGACCGACGATTACCAACGTGCGTTTGACAGCTTAAAACAAGAACTGCAACATTTGCCGACGGTTTTCCCACCACAAAGGGACTTACCATTTTACATTTACCTCGCGACTTCAGATGTAGCGTTAGCAGCATTACTTTGTCAAAGGAGGGATGATGGGTCGGAAGTGCCCATCTACTACTTGAGTCATGCTCTATGTGTGTACGAAACGAGGTATAACGATGTAGAGCGTAACTGCCTAGCATTAGTTTTTACGCTTAAAAAGTGTAGGCATTATCTTTTCCGTAGCAAGGTCAACATCATCTGTAAAAAAAACATTCTTAGGGTCATTACGCACAATCTATACGAGAGTAGTAAAATCGCTCGCTGGAAGGCTATCACGGCAGAATTCGATCTACATTATATTGACCAATCTTCTACGAAAGGCCAAGCGATAGCTGACCAGTTAGTAACGTCACCAATTAACAATCAGGCAACTATAGAACCAGAATTCCCTGATGAACATGTACATAGTTTAAGCCCTGTCTTGACAGGCCTTGAGGCGACGTTGTATTTCAACGGAGCCTAAACCGCGAAAGGTGGTAGCGCCACCACCGTCATTATGCTATCACCTGAGGATGTGCGTCTACACGCTTATCGCTTGACCTTCCCTTGTACGAACAATGTGGCAGAGTACGAGGGGCTCCTCAGGGGGTTACTAATTGCTAGCGAACTCGATGTTCGACACCTTGCGATTAGGGGCGATTCGATGCTTATCATAAATCAAATCACAGGAGTCTATGCCTGCAAGGTTGTACATTTACAGCCCTACTGCGATAAGGCTAAAGATCTTCTGAGATGATTTGCGACCATCGATACCCAACACGTGCCACGCACTGATAACACACTGGCCGACGCACTGGCCACCCTGGCTCTGAACGTGCCTTCACATCTGTTTGACACCTGCCCTGCATTGATAATAGACTGCGCAGATCCTATCATTCAGGCGGCATAAATCTCTTCTCTTCTCAAGGAAAGCACGCCTAAATGGTACGACGACATTAAAACTTACCTTCTACAGGGCGAGCTACCATCTAAATTGACACGCGCGCAGAAGGACACAATTCGCAAGCGGGCTAGGCAGTACATCATCATGGGAGACAGTACTCTTTGTAGACGCTCTTTTGATGGCGTGCTGCTTACTTGCGTCGACAAAAACCAAATGCAGCATATAGTGGGCGAAGTTCACGAGGGACTATGCGGCAGCCACGTAGCACCACGAGCGATGGCCCTAAAAATCCGTCACTTAGGATACTACTGGCCACGCATGGAAAAAGGTTGCCTGACGAAGGTTAAAACTTGTGACACGTGTCAGCGTCACGCAAACCTCATCCACGTGTCACCTACAGAATTACATACAACGCAGATAACATGGCCATTCCAACGATGGGGACTGGACATTATAGGCCCCATCACGCCGAAATCTTCCGCAGGTCATAGCTTCATAATTATCGCTACTGAGTATTTTACGAAGTGGGTAGAGGCTGTTCCCCTATAGAAGATCACATCCCAATAGATTTTTCATTTTATCCTGGACAATATAGTAACCAGATTTGGTCTCTCGATGACTATCGTGACTGACAATGGGCCACAGTTTAGTAGCACGGAAATCAAATCTTTCTGTGACAACCTGGGCATCAGACAATCTTTTTCCTCCCCCTATTACCCGCAAGCGAATGGTCAAGCTGAAGCAACGAACAAAGTGATCATCAATCTGCTCAAGAAAATGCTCAACAGCAACAAAAGACGGTGGCATGAACAGATCCTCTATGTGCTATGGGCGTATCGTACTACATGTAGGACAGCTACAGGTAATACGCCCTATAGCCTTGTTTACAGGTCTGAAGCAGTGCTGCCCCTCGAGTTGCAAATTCCTTCTCTGAGAATGGTCCTCTCCATGGTTATAAATGAGGCTCAACACACCGAGTCTCGAATCGCGGATTTCGATTCAGTAGAAGAGAAGCGAATACAGACGCTTGGTACGATTGAAAAGTATCAAGATAACCAGAGACAGAAGCATCGTCGCAACCTTCAGCAGCGCCCGATCAAGAAAGGAGATCTAGTTCTCAAGGCCGTGCATGAACCAGTAGGCAAATTCTCGGCAAACTGAGAAGGCCCTTTCTTGGTGGTTGACGCGTACAGCAACGGAGCATTCAAGCTAGTAGACGTCAACGACAATGAATTTCCAAATCCTGTAAATCATGTGTATCTGAAGCAGTATTACATTTAGCAGCATCTACGGTGTCAACAGCAGGTATGGCAATACACGTCCGCTACGACGCTAAACTGGCAATACACGTCCGCTACGACGCTAAACTGACAATACTCGTCCACTACTACGTAAAAATGGCAACCACCGTCCGCTACGACATAAAACTGGCATTCCTTGCACACGTCCGCCATGACGCTAAACTGGCACTGACCGTCCGCTACGACGCTAAACTGGCAAGCTGTAACCGTCTACTACGACGTAAAACTGGCAATGTTGTACAGGTCCGCCAAGACGAAAAACTGGCATCTTTTGCACGCGTCCGCCACGACGCTAAACTAGCACCGGCTGTCCGCTATGACATAAAACTGGCAAAGGTAAGTGGCCGTCTACTGAGACATAAAACCAGCACAGCTCTATCCTTGGGTCATGACACGAAACTGACATCCACAGCACGGTCTGCTGAGACCTTAAATCAGCCCCGCCATCATCTGCTACGACATAAAACTAGCATTTCTCAGTCTGCCCGGACTTTAAACTGGGACCATGGTCTGCTGAGACTTAAAACCAGCAACGACAATCTACCAGGACTTAAAACTGGGACTTATAGACTGCTGACATGCAAATCAAGCCAGCATGATCATCCTTGTATAGCTGCGCGACGGACGGGATGGGATGCTGGGACAATCTCAACGTCACCACCCCACCGGCATCCTACTGATTCCTCGAACGAGCTGGGAGGCATACTACTGACCCCTCGGAGATGTCATCGCTGCGCCCACTGCAGCGGTGGTACGTCTGAGGGTTTAGTTTCGCCAGCCGGAGCCTCGACGAAATCCTCGTCAATAGCGACCTTGGAGACCTCCGCCGATCATCGCTATCGGACACTAGCTTTGCAAATTCTTCTAGCTGGTTCCTGGCACAACCAGTTAGCTGCACTGTGTCTGATGCCTTTTGGTGGCGATATGCTGGGCCGAGTGTTGAGATGGAAGGTTCCGGCCTCATGCTACAGCTCCTTCTTCATGACCCGAGCGCTCTACCTTGCATCAAATGGTGCTCGTTTCGACAACCTTGCCTCTTGTTCGCACGAGCAATGGCATTTTCTATTTTCTTCTGTGGTTGCAGGTTACTTGTTTCGAGGATGTCGTTCAAAGATGTATTCATCTGAGCGGTGAAGAACAACAGCGTTTTGAGATGGCTGCTTAGGTTTGCCCGACCACTTAGAACTGCATGCCTATACCTCTCATAATCCTACTCTTAGCTCTCATCCCTACCACATGCTTCCTGTATGCAAAAGCTACATACGCAAACACCCATCTTTCACACTCGCACTACAACCAAGCTCATAACACGGTTAAGCGTTGTAGCAGAGATATCGTAGAAGTGATGCGCCATGCTCCTTTTGCAAGCATTCCTGCTATAATCGTTGACAAAGAAATCTCAGGCTGATGCACTCGTCTGAAAGCATTCCTGTTGACATAAGTGTGCGTACGTTTCTGTGCATTCAGTAAGCGTATTCCATACTCCTACCATCCTAACTCATTTTACGTCTTCCCCGAACCTATTTCCTACTATGTCATTCTATCTCCCATTCCCTCTAGCTTTGCTCTTCCATGTTGACAGGGCAACGCTTGAGTAGCCATGGATGGACGTTGTTCTTGCTTCTACCAATCCGGTGTTTTGTATTCTTTGTCGACGTCTTTTGAGCCAGCCCTCTAACTGTCAACAAAGAGGGGCCATTGAAACACCGTGAAAATTGCGAGTCGGCCTCAGGCAAAGATTCGCAATTCAGGCGAGGGAGCATGTTGAAATTCCAGAAGGGAGAATAAGACAGAGCAAGACCAAGAGGCGCGTAGCATCAAGTCTTCGACTTCCTGTGCAGATTCCTAATCTTTCTATGCTTTCTCTGTTTACGCTATATCACGCGACACAGCGTAATAGCGCTTAGCATGATTCTGTTCAAACATAATCCGGCATCAGAAGGCTATTTACTTCGGCATGTGGAGAGGCTTGAGCAATGTAACATGCGAATTCTCGCATATTTTGCTAAGGCTTTTGTTCAAGGCCAGGTTTACGCTCTGTTACACACGGCAGCGTAATGAGCTCCAAAACAGTCAAAGGCAAAGTCTAAGGAAGTGCAACAGATCAACCCTTTTCTCTTGGCATGCAGATTTCTCATCATACGCAACGAAGCGTATCGTAGCGTATTGCATCACCAAGCTAAACATTGCTTATGCTTCATTACACGCGGCTGCGTAAACGAGCGTAAAACAGCTTGAATCAGTTATCTTCCACATTATGTTACGATCTTGCACGCAACGCAACGCGAATGAGCATAATATAACCTAAAGACAGTTGAAACATGCCCGACACTCATCTGTTCTTCACACGCACAATACGCAAATGAGCGTATTGTGCGTAGTCACAAAGTTTGACACAAAAAGGTCAGGTCAACAGTACCCGAAACATCCAGGGTACACGTCATCAGGGTTGCACCTTTTCTACAAGACGTCGCAGCCTATAAATACCCCAGTTGACAAAGATATAGGGGTTGGTTGGAAAATCAAAGAGGTAAGGACATTTTTCTAAGCACAGGAGCACTTATCACCTTGAGCAGAGATAGAGAGAGCAGCACTTTGGCAATTTTTGACAGCATCACGTTCCTGCAGAAACAAAGCACAGTTCGCTTTAGCATCGGCAACAAGAAGTAATCGTTCTTTTGGGGGAGACACAACTTTCTCCATCAACGATCATTGGCAGTCCTAAACAGGAACTACCTAAGGCGAAAGAAGCGGATCGAAGATCGTGAGACCATCTCGCACAGTTCGCAGACTCTATTGGTCAGAAACAGTTGATTGATAGATGTCAGAGCTTGACCTTCCTTGCATCCCAGCTTTGGCCCACGAGGTAGATCGGACTTCTGTTTGGACAGTTTTCTTGCTATTTTTCGCATGCTGTACATCAAGTAATCGGTGTCTCCCCATTGTAACGTGATATACAAAATATACATTCTCAAGGCAAAGCGTGGATCTTGGAACCATGCGTTTCTCTTGTGTTAGCTTCTTCTTATCGTGTTTAGCGTTATTATCGTTACAATTCATCTACGTCGTTTTCCCTTCATTTTGTGATTCCTCAAATCAAATCGATCCGTGGAATATTTCATAATCCCCATCGTTTTACTGATTAGTAAGTCCCTGTCTGATCGATAAGACCATTCAGGGCGTCGTGGATTCGTTTTTCCAGCATAGCCCTCGCATGGATCCGTGGTTAAAACTGTGTACACAGGATTGTGTTTGGTATTTTCCAGCTGCCGACATTTTTCGTCGTTACAGTATCTATCCTTGGAATCAAAATCCATCCATAGGTGAAGTATAATTCTAGAGCTATTCAATGATAAATATCAAATGTACTCCCAAGTATCTAATCTAAGAAGGCAGATCCAAGGATGGAAGCAAGGAACACATGAATCCTTGGATTCTACCATGGATAGATACTATTCTCTCATACACTGATGCCTTGGGCCTGGTTATTCTTACCAAGAACAAATTTACCACATCATAGATGGACTTATATTAGAAACAAAAAGAACTCTTGGGGTCTATAACCAAGGGAGACTATGAGAATTAAAAGCCCATTAGATATAAAGGTTGATAGAGCAAGTAGCAAAAAAAGAAGGAGAGCTGAGGAAACAAAAAATTGTAGAAGAATATAATAGGGATCCTTCCATTAGAAAGAGGAAGGTCTACTTTTGTGACAATGAGGAGTCACATCTAGATGAGGTGATGTAATGAAAGACCTTGCTAATCCAAAAATATATGTCTAAAATGTTGGCCAATGTAGATAAAATATGGGATTCATTACAAAAAAATTCCAAACTACTTTAAAAATTGTAGAAGAATCAAGAGAGTAGAGTAATGATCATAATTGCAGGAGGTAGAAAGAAGTTGAACATGCTTATCAAAGGGCCAAGGGCAAAGCTACTATAATAGAAGAAGTTGTGTAGATTGAATCAGATGATAATGGTTCTACCATTATAAACATCCTAGGGGATGTTGCCTCATTGTGTCACACATGCAGGAATCTGGGGTGTATGCTCTGAATCATAGATTAGTAAGGAGGCAGACACCTAGTAAATTGCCCTATCCTCAAGGTAATCCTAAGTAGTTCCATGAACAACAAACCTACTATCCGAGTGGAGCTCCACCACAACCATATGAGTAGTACTAGTAGTGGCAACACCCATAGTCATGGGACATGCACCACCAAGGCAACAATACCCTTACCAACAACTAGATCCATATGGATACTATGTTTAGCAACCCATTTCTTCTTCATGTGACTCTTCTAGTCATGCCACCTTCCAACATCATTACTACCCTCTAGAGTATTACAAAACTCATACTGCATCTACTAAGTGGAAAAGTCAATATTCCTATCATCCTTCTCATCTTTCTGCATATGTCCATCCACCCTTAACCTAGTTACTGCCTACTTCATCAATGCAGGGAGAAATTCCATCTCAATTGTAACAACACAATGTAATGAGGGCTATTTGATTTACAATTGACTTCTCAATCGAGTGGTTTAGAAACAAGATCAGGAAAAAGACCTTTCTTTTGAATCAACAGCCCAAGTAAATCCTTAGATACACTTGTAACTAACAATCTTGCTTCTCCATCCTCCTCTACATCTAATATGTTCAACTCCCCTTCAAACTAAACACCTCCAAAAGTGCATACCACCATGTTAACTCATGTGGTAAGTGATTAGATAAAAGCTAGTTACCTTCCCAAGAAACTAGCTAATCTTGGAAGTTCCCTTATTTACCTTCAAATCACCAAGAATGAGCCTTGAAAGGTTCTTCTAGATTTGGGTTCTAGTGTTAATCTTATTCCCCATGAGATGTATAAAGCCTAGAACCTACCTCCACTCAAGAAGAGAAATATCCATCTTGAGTTGGCTAATAAGTCCATCACTATTCCCTTGGGACTAGTGGAGGACATTATGACCACCATTTATGGGTGGTCCTACCCCATTAATTTCCTCATGATCTGAGTGGATAATTGCAAGGGAAACTTCCCAATAATTATGGAAAGGGATTAGCTTAGCACTATTGATGCACAATTGAGGATCCAAGATCTTTCCCTGAAAATATTTTAAAAAATGCAGTTAGAAAAGATTAAGAGGAAAAAAGTTCCATGCATTGTGTATAGTGATACAAGGTGCAACTATGTGCAAAAACTATGGGTCATTAATAGTGTATCTATCAAAGTATGCCATTAGTATGCTAATATATCTAAAATTCAAAGGTGCTTGTATGTAGTAACCCCAACTAAGGAGTCTGTAGGCTCCATAGTTGATTAATGGTCATGAAAAGTTAAGGACCAACCAAAAATAATTTATCCAAGATTTCCAACACATCAGACTAAGACATTGAACATAACATAGAAATAGTTAGTGAGGTGAGTAATGGTAGCATAGATGGATGACTAAGGAGGTGGAATGGAATCCCAAATTGAAGTCATAATTAAAATGACCTAAGAAGATCCATCCTTAGTCCAGACAAAAACCAACCTCATTCAGTGACTTCGCATTACCATTCCAAGATCGATCCATCCCCTTGAGACATAAGAGTGCTTTCACAAAACAACCATCATTCCATAAAGAGAAGAAAAGAGAAGTAGGAAGTGAGAGAGAGAGAGGGCCTTAGTTAGAGGGGACCTTTAGGCATGGGTAACATGCCTTTCTAGTCCTATAACTAGTGCTTGTAGCTTGATTATATGTCTAAGGGGTGTGCTTTAAATTTCCATCATGTTTTCTTTTACATTTTTTTTTGAATTTTTGGATGGGAACCACACCATGCAAAGACTTTATTTGACTTTCTATTAGTGGTTAGAATGGAATGGTAAGAAGTTCATGAAAAACATTGAAGCACTCAAGTAAGTAGAAGAGTATAGAGAGTATTGAATCCCCTTGAATTTACACCCTCTAAAAACATTTGAATCCATACCAATTTTGAAACTACCAAGGTCACCAATTGATTAAAAGTTTCTTTAATGGAAGGGACCTCAAACTCCCAGAACAAGGAAAACCATAGAGTTTATTGGATGGGCATATGACATGGACTCATGTTCCATGAAAAATAAACCATGTCATAGTCATTAGATAGCAAAATTCAAAAATAGAAACCAGACATTAACAATCACAACATTAAACAAAAACCATCATTAGTGAATAACAACGGCATTGTGTCTTGTGGTAATAAAGCACTTTTATTAGCATTTTTAATGAAAATTCACACACAAATAAAGAAAAGTAATATATATATATATATATAGAGGAAGGTGCAAACTAATCAAGAAACGTAAAACATACTAACAATGTTGTAAAACAAAAAATTGAGAAAATCAATAGAATGAAAAACCAAAGAATATGGTAAAAATCAACAAAGTGTAAAACAAAAAGTAAAAGACTAAAGAAACATGTGAATATTTAGCATGGATGGCCATCTCCTCCCATGACTATGTTGAAAGGAGAAGATCCAGAAAATGGAGCATGGTTGTTCATTCATTGAGATGATAGTTGCACTAGGTTGTCTTGGTTCCTGGAAAGGTTTCACTTGTTGGATGTTGACCATCTACTTTTTATTTGGGCTTTCAAGCTTGTAGATTAACATGGCCCCAAAGGGAAAGGTTTGATTAGGTATAAAAGGTCCTTCCCATAATGTTTGAAACTATCTTCTGGGATACATGTGTGGGGTTCCAATAGAGAAACTTATCTCCTGGTTGAAATTACACTTTTTGTATTTTGAGGTCATGATGTTACTTATTGAATGCCTTGTGCATCTCATTCAGAGATAGGGCCACCAATTGATTTTCATCTAGCATTTTGAGGTTGATTAATCTTTCTATTTGTGCTAGACTTAGGTTAAGATTCAGATCATAGGCTATTGAGACTGTACAAAGCTTAAATTGAATCAGGAGCATTGGACGTTTTCTATACACTAGCTTGTAGGAAGAGTAGTCAATAGGAAGTTTCCATGTGGAGCGGTAGGACCATAGGGCATCATTGAGTTTTGTGCTCCAATCTTTCCTATATTTGCTTATGGTCCTTGTTAAGATCTTTGTGACCTCCCTATTAGTTACCTCTACTTGACCATTGGCTTGAGGGTAATAGGGTATTATTAATTTATGTTCAACCCCCAAGCATTGCATCAGCTTTCTAAAAGTGGCACATATGAAATGAGTTCCATTGTCAGAAATTAATGCACATGGCACCCCAAACCTATTTACAACATTTTTTTGTACAAATCTAATAGTAGTGGATGATGTACAGTTAGTAATAGTTGCTGCTTCTACCCATTTTATGTAGTAGTTGACTACTATAATGATATATGCCTTTCCATTGAACATGGATGTGATGGGACCCATGAAGTCAACGCCCCATATGTCAAAGGGCTCAAGTAGTTGAATCCACTATTGAGGGCCTTACATTCAAGTGGTCATGCCACCATCTCATTGACAACATTCACAAGATCAGACAAACTAGTGGACATCCCTAAAGATTGTAGTCCAATAGTATCTTTCCATTAGGATTTTTATGATCGTGCATCTCCCTACATAGTGGCCTCCACAAGGCCCTTCATGAGCATCCTAGAGAATACACAATTAATCTTCATAAAGGACACACTAATGAATTAGGCCATCGATGCACACCTTGTAGAGGTGTGTGTTGATTTCCATGAAGTATTTGGCCTAATGAAGAAATTGTTACTTCTTTCTAAAGTCAAGATCTTGCGGCATCTCTTGAGTAAGAAGATAGATGAGGATGCCATTGTACCATGTTATTTCTGTGGGCACTTGGTTATTTATTACTCCTATAAAGAGGAGTTCATTTGGAAACTAGTCAAAGAGCAGGCTCTCCTCCTCTTTATTTTTCCATCTTAGTCAAGAGGGGTGGTTAACAACCACATTCTCAGTTCTGTTTTGATTTCCCATCATGATGTTGAATTCCTGCAAGATCATAAGCACCATATGATACAGGGGCTCACCATCAACTTGTTCATTAGGAAGTAGATGGCACTGTGATGTGTGTGCACAAATACCTTATAACCAAGCACATCATGCCTAAACTTTCCAAGAGTATACACCACNCTGTGTGCAAAAATACCTTATAACCAAGCACATCATGCCTAAACTTTCCAAGAGTATACACCACTACCATTAGTTCTTTCTCCATGATGATGTAATTTAATTGTACACCCATAATTCTTTGGCTCATGCAGTGGATGTAATGTGGACATTTTTTATCATCCAACTATGTAAGCACTACTTCTAAAGCATAATTAGATATGTCATTATGTGAAATGGTCTAGATCAATCTAGTGCCTATAGAATTGGAGTTTCTATAAGTTTTTTCTTCAACTATTGGAATGCATGTTTGCATTCCTTAGTCCAGATGAATGGAGCATCTTTCTTCATTAGCTTGACCAACGACTTTGCGATCCTACAGAAATTCTCTATGAATTTTCAATAGTAGCCAGTCTATCCAAGGAATGATCAGACATCTTTAACTATCTCTAGTTACTATGTTATTCCTCAAATGACACTTATCTTCTCTAGATCTGCCTCAATCCCTTCTTGTAAAATTTGGTGCCCCAACACAATGCCTTCTTGGACCATTAGGTGATTCTTTTGCCAATTGAGCTATAGATTTATTTCCACACATCATTTCAATACTTGCTTAACTTGGTCCAAGGATTTTTCAAACATAGCTCCATGGGTGGAGAATTCATCCATGAAGACTTCCATACCACTACTGATCTATTGCTGAAAGATGCTAAGGACTAGGCACTGAGATGTTACAAGGGCATTGCATAGATCAAATGGCATCTTACAATATGCAAAAGTTCCTTAGGGAGTCATGAATCTTGTCTTGGCCTGATCTTCAGGTGCAATTTGGATTTGGTTATAGCCACTATAATCATCCAAGAAGCTATAATAGTAATGCCTAGAGATAGTGTCCAACACTTGGTCCACAAATGGCAATGGAAATTGATCTTTAAATGTTACCATGTTTAATAGCTTGAAGTTGATGTAGACCTGCCTCTTGCCACCTTTCTTTGGTACAATTATGATTGAGCTAACCCAATAACTATCTATAATTGGATAAATAAACCCTACCTTGAGGAGTTGCTTTATTTCCTCCTTGATGATCAACTTCAATTTGGGGTTCAGCCATCTCTATGGCTACATTCTTGGCTTCATGGGTAGGTCAGTGTAAATGTGATGTTGGCATATCCTTGGATTGATTCTATTCAACTCAGGATATGACCAACCAAAGGCTGTTGGCCATTTGTTAATCACCTTTAACAACATTTCTTTTTTTTTAGGAGAAAGTTTGGCATTGATTATAACTCGCTTACCATTGTTTAAGAATGCATACTCCATGCTAATTGGCAGAGTTTTCAACTCTAGGGGCTCCTATTTGAAATTATCAGGGATTTCCAACTCTTCCCAACAGTTATTATCATCTTCATCATCAGATAGTTGGTGATGAACTTGCTCAAGTTCATCCATGCATTTAACATAAGCACATGTTAGGCTCTTAGTTGGTTCCATGCATAATGTGATACTTCTTAAGTTAGTTATCAACCACTGGGTTGCCTCTTGTTTTGTGGCTGCTACATACAGACACCTTTGAATATCTATTTCTTGTGCACACTGATTCCATGCTTTAATGTATGTACTTTTGATGGACCAAATCTTTTGCATGCAATTGCACCTGTTATTGTTATATGCAATGCATGGAATATGCTTCTTCTATAGCCTTCCAAATTCATTTTCTTTGGAGATTTCCAAGGTGAGGTCCCTTATGCCCATTCATGCATTAGTCATGCTTAACCAAGCCCCTCCCATAATGATGGGGAAGTCACCTTTGTAGTTTTTAACCTTAAGCACCAGAAAATTAGTAGGATAGGACCACCCACTAACTGTGGTCACAATGTCCTCCACTAATCCAATGGAATAGTGATTGACTAGTTTGCCAATTCGAAATGGATGTTGCTTTTCTTAAGAGGTGGTAGGTTCCAAGCCTTGTACATGTTATGAGAGATGAGATTGACACCAAAATCCAAATCAAGAAGAGCCTTGCATGGCTCATGTCTAATGATCTGTAGGTAAATGAGTGCACTTCTGGGGTTAGATTTTTTTGGGAAAAGACTACTAGCCTTGATCCAATTGAAAATAGCATCAGTTAACATCATAGTGCAAATTTGAGGTGACATTTGATTTGAAGGACACTCGAAGATGTTTGATGCAAAGGATGAGGGTACTAGAGATGTAGGGTGGCTAGCAACATGAGGTTGTGAGGGCTTAGGAGGACTTTTGGGTTGGAAAATAGGTTGCTTCCTAGATCAATTGTCCAAACCATAAAAAAATCGGTTGTGAATATATAGCTCTCATAACATTTCGTTGTTGTGGATGTGAAGGAATTTCTTCTTGCATGGATGGAGTAGGAGATAACTATGTTGAGGATGAAGGGATGTGTGCAAATGAATATGGAGGGTGATATGGATATGAGTTCTCACCCAAGTGGATGGTGAATGTGTTCAGTCGTACTTTGGAGGGTAATGGCGATGCTAAAATGAGGCATGGCTTATAGAATTGCTTAGAGAAATAGGTTGCTGAACATAGTACCTATATGGATATAGTTGCCTGTAAGGGTACTACTACCTTGGTGGTGGCATTCCCCACAAAAGTGGTTGATGCCATTATTGGTATTGCTCATACGATTATGCTGGAGCTCCACTTGGATAATAAGCTTGTTTTTACTAGTAGAACTACCTTAGATTTCCTTGAGAATAAAGCAATTACCTAAGCACCTACCTACATGCTAGTCAAGGGTTCAATGAGTACAACACATACTCTTGTAAGTGTGACACCACAAGGCAACACCCTTTTGGATGTTCGTATTGATAGATTTCACAACTATGATCATCATCAAAGTTCATTTTCACAACTTCCTCTATGATAGTAGCTTTGCCCTTACCTCTTTGGTAGGCACATTCAACTTATTTTCATCCCCTATGTTCATGATCACTATTTTGTTCTTTGGATGCTTCAGCAATCTTCATAGTATTTTGGAACTTCTCATCCAAAGAGTCCTATAATTTATCAACCTTTGTAAAGATGTCAAAAATAGATTTTTAAATAGGCAAGGTTTTCTTATTAACCACTTCAAGTGGTGACCCCTCATCATCACAAAATTAGACCTCCCTTTTACTGATGGAAGGATCCTTATTATACTCTTTTGCACTTTCCCTTTTTCTTAACTCACCTTCTTCTTTTGCTACTTGCTCTATAATCCTTTGGATCTAATGAGCTCTTAATTAAAATAGTCTTCCTTGGGCACAAAACCCAAGATTTTTTCTAGTTTTTGCTCTAAGCCCATCTATGATGTGGTGGAGCTATTCCCTTTGAGAACAACCATGACCAAGGCATCAATGTAAGAGTGAATAATATCTGCCCATGATGGCATCCAAGGGCTCATGTGTTCTTTATTTCTAACCTTGGATTTGCCTTCTTAGGTTGGACACTCTAGAGTATGTTTGGTGTTTATCATTAAAGAGCTCTAACATGGTACACCATTGGCAAATGGATTTCGACTCCAAGGATCAATTCCAGCTTTTAGCTTTCTTGATGAGTGTCCTTGGGAGAAGCTTGAGTTTCTACCAATCATTTTCAATGTTTTATAAGGCATAGGCATCATGGAAAGCTTGTAGATGTGTTTGCCAATCAAAGTTGTATTCCCCCTCAAATCTTGGAATATTATTTATGTCTAGGCACTTGATCCTACAATCTTTCACATGCATGGTTGGGGTGGTCTTTACTTCCTCTACAATGTTGAGCATGCTTCAAGTCACCAACAAAGGTTCATCACCATCATTGAATTGGTGACATTAATGATGGTTCCTACCACCTCTTTGTTCTTGATGGCATTGATGATCATTATTATCTCATTGATTACCTTCATCATGATTATTTCGATGTCAGTTTCTATGAGAACCAGTAGATGAAGAGGGGTGTTCAAAATTAGATGAAAAGGATGAAGAAGAAGGTGGACCGCCACCACCACCGCAGTGTCTGCCACCACCTCTTCACTCATTACGACCACCATCCTTAGGTCCCTTGTCATTATGATGTTTACCTGAGTCCCTACCTTAATCATCACTTTTTCCTAAACCTAGTTTATGAATAGTAGATGACAAGTTCAGGCCACATCCTCATCACCAATAATAAGGGGTGGAGAAGCTTCATGTTGAGAACCTTCAAAGGGAGGATCCTCATTATCATCTTAATCTAGTAGGAATAAGGGATTAGTGAAATGTTTCCCCTTTGTAGCCTCATGGTTCTTCTCCTAGTGTTCACCTCTCCTGCATTGCATTTTAGTGGGATGGTAGTCCTAAGTTTCATAACCATTCACAACGTATTCCTCATGAATATCTAGAATGCCTGATTTCTTGAGAGTTTGAAATAGCATCTCGGGAATGAATCAATCAGGGGGTAAGATGATGTTACCCTCCATATCACACCATTGTAGTTATTCATCCTGATGTAGAATGAAGGTGAAGTATAATACATACTCATATGGATGAGTATATACCACTTAGTAGTCCTATGGGATTGATAGTTTAACATCTTCATGGCTATGAGAAGAAGACATTTTCCAAAAAATAAAATAATCAGTGTGCTTTTGTAATCGAATGTTTTTTGAGAGTGATGTTGACCTTGGGTCCATCTAATGATATTAATAATGTTCACTGATCCTAGATAGTGCACATTTGAACAAAAAAATCCCTAACAATGGTGCCAATGATGAGTGGTGAGGTATCCCTATGCCCAACCATATGAATCACAAGGTGTTCATGCATGATCCGGTCGAATTCTGTGGTCTTTATAGTTTCTAGTGCAATAGTCTTCTAGGAAGTAAATCTTGCCCTAAGGTTGTTCATTATCTTCCCAATTACACTTGTGAAGTACAAAGGTATGGTTAAGTGAAATCGAGGCATATAATTTTTATCATTTTATGTTTTATGTTTTTGGATGCTTGAAGAGAAAGAGAGAGATAGAGTAATATAATGACTAATCTAAATTAACTAACTAACTGGTCTCTAACTAATCCTAACATACGCATCGATTCTGACTTTCCATACACATCTCGAATCCATATATCCACTGTTGGATTACCAAGCACTACACTACTGAGTGCACCAAGCAATAATGCTGCTAGGATTACCAAGTGAATACATGTTACATTTGAAGTGATCATACTTATGTATTTAATCTATTTAGCTTATCTCACTTAAGTAGCTTAATAAACCTAATTACTAGAAAGTATTAAATAAATAACTAAAAATATCAAATGCATAAATGAAATATTTAAATTATCCAAAATGCTACAAGGTTTATCAAGAAGTNCAGTTAGAATATCTTTATTGAGTGCCTAAAGCAAGAGTCATTGAGTTTATGGATCTTTATTTGAGCATTGTTGTATCTAAGCATGATAGTGTGTGCGACAATAAAGATGAACTTCTTGATAAACCTTGTAGCATTTTGGATAATTTAAATATTTCATTTATGCATTTGATATTTTTAGTTATTTATTTAATACTTTCTAGTAATTAGGTTTATTAAGCTACTTAAGTGAGATAAGCTAAATAGATTAAATACATAAGTATGATCACTTCAAATGTAACATGTATTCACTTGGTAATCCTAGCAGCATTATTGCTTGGTGCACTCAGTAGTGTAGTGCTTGGTAATCCAACAGTGGATATATGGATTCGAGATGNTTTATTTGTCAACAACAAAGTGATGATACGTCCCATGAGGAGTCATATATCACATGAAGGAAGCCAAAAAGAGAACCCAACAAATCCCCTTAAGGTCACACCCTTACCATTCCCACTTGGTCGTTTCCTCTTTCTTCAAGATACAGTGATTATTAATGGATTTTAGTTTCATGAAAGAAGAACCAAATTGCTCCCTTGATAAAAGACCTTTTTATTTAGAGAACTAGAGGGATGGATGAGATGGTCTCACTACTTCACACAATTAATTACCTAATCATCATGATAGCATAGCACAAAAATCCAACATATAGCATTAACTTCTACATCATGACTTGGTAATATTATTAACAAAAACATGAAATACATTCATAAAACATAAAGAAAATGACTTAAGAAAAGAGAAAAATATTAATAAATGGAAAACATACAAAGAATCAAAAAATTTTGAAAGAAATAGGAAAATGATAAAAATTTGTAAAACAAAAATGATGAAAAACACTTATTAGTTCTTAAACCACAATGGAACGTCTCCCCCATGACTAATCTTATGGTCACACATTTGAGAGATGGACCACATAATTCCTTGGTTATACACCATTAGTTTCCCATCTATCATCGTTACTGATTAAATTAATCATGTGGTAGCACATCTAACATTGGTGACAGTTTTATTTAAATCATTCAAAGACATATCTTCATCTAGACTTGAAGGTATTTCCATTTTGAGAGATCCAAATTTGTTTGCTTCTTCTTCTTGATTTTCTATTTTAATTCTCGGGTCTCTATGTTTAATATCCTCTTCTAGTGTATAATCAAAGTGTAAGATATCTGTGTCTAAGTCCTCTGTTTGGTCCATTTTCTTAAGTCTAGAACTAATAAGAAAATCAGTAGTTTCCATGCATATTTGAAATAGTTTTATATTCTCATTTTCAAGCCATTGGGTGTCTTCTAGTTTAGTGGCTACTACATAGACTGATTTTTGCTCACACACTTGTTTCTTAACTTTATGGTGGGTCAATATAGGGGTTTTGTTAATATTTCAAACTTCCAACCCACAACTACACCTTTATTATTATTAGTGATGCCTTGATATTTCTATTCATCCATAGTGATAAGTATATCATTCACATCTTGCGTTGGAGTGATGATGGTTGTTGGATTTTACATATGATCAAGAGACATTGTTCCAAAGAGAAAGGGTGTTGCATCAGATTACTCTACAAGTTTTGCACTCATGTGTGGAAACTATCCAAAAGAAAGGACGATTCTGAGGTTATGATGAAGATTTACTAGCCTTATCATTTTCGTGTATGTTTGCAATACAAGCAGTATTTTTTTGTTGATGGTGTAATGCTAAACCTTCCTATATTATTGGTGATGACATGTGATGGAGGGAAGTATGTGAATATTAAGGATATGATCGAGGGTGAGAGGCATGAGGTGGTGATCCCATAGAAGATAATGCAGGTTGATGATATTTGAGAGAGTGATAATAGTGATTTGAGGTAGAGGAAGTAGAATTAGCTGGGGAAACATGTTATTATAATATCTGCATGGGTCCATGTAGCAGTAAGGGTAGTGTTGGTTTGATGATGGCCTCCCCCATGACTATGGGTTTTGCCACCACATTTGATAGTAGTTTTGAGTTTAATAAGAAGTCCCATTAAGATAGTACCGTTGGTTGTAGGACTTTCTATAGTTACCTTGTAAGAAAGGTAATTTTCTAGGCATTTGCTTTTGTATGAACTTGGGATTCAACGCTAAAGCTCAATACTCAGGTAGATGTAACATGACTGGGCAATAGCCCTTTAGATGGTCATATAGGCAAATGTCATATCCATGATCCTCTTTTGTGGTTGAGTCTATAGCCTCCTCCTCTAGAATGATTTTTCCTTTTTGTCAATAACTGATCCTAGCTATTTCTTGGTTCTTTTTCCTTGTCTTGTTTAATCACTTAATTCTTTTTGCATTACCCTATCCTCTATGATTTTCATGTAAGTTGAAACTTTTTTTTCATCAACTCCCACATCTTATCTATCCTTGCTTCAAGCCCATTGATAGATTTTTGTATTGGCAAGGTCTGTTGTGAAATGACCTTATTGAGAGCTACCTCTTTTTTCTCATCATAGATTTGGACCTCCTTCTTTTGAAGAGTTGGGTCCTAGTTATATTCCTTTAAATTCTCTTATTTACCTAGCTCTCCTTCTTCTTTTGCCAGTCGCTTGATTAGCCTTTGTATCTGATAGACTTTTAGTTCATATAACTGACCTTGGACATAAATCCTAAGGGTTTCCCTCATTTAATTACAAATCCCATCTATGATGTGGAAAAGTTGCTCTTTTTGAGGGAAATCATGATTAGGACATATATGTAGTAGTGAATAGTATCTATGCAAGGCCACATTCAAGGGTTCATGGTTTTCTTGCTTTCATCCTTGGATTTCCTTTCTCATGTTGGACACTCTCTCATAGCTCTAGTACTTTTTATTAAAGAGTTCCAACATTATGGACCACTAATGGATTGAATCTGATTCCAATCATCTATACCAACTTTCAGCTTCATCTATTAGCATCCAACGTTAAGATCTTTAACTTTTTCCACTTGCGTTCAATGTTTTGCAGGGCACAAGTATCATGGAAGGCTTGTAAATGATGTTGTGGATCAAAATTATAGCCTCCCCTAAATTTAGGAATGTTGTCCATATTAAGCCATTTGATGCAACTGTCCTTTTAATACCTTTGGGGTTATTTGAACTACCTTCCTAATTTGTGTCAAGTCCCTAGGAGCCAACAAGGGTTCATCTATACCAAATACATCATGATGATAATCTATATTTCTATTCATCTGATTATGTTGATCTTGTCTATGATCATTTTGATGTCTTTGATTTTTCCCTTGGGTGTGATTTCTATCTTTATCTTGATCCCATAGTAGAGCTCTATCCATATGCCTACATTCATATTCGTCAAAACTAGACATCGAAGAGGAAGAGAAAGATGAGAAACAAGGAGAATTACCATGGCTCCTATATCTCCCCCCACAATCCCTTGATTTATCTTTTCTAGGTTTAGAGGAGGTCCTAAGCCTTGAGGCCCCTTTTGTTCTAGGACTTTCTCCATCTCATCTAGGATTATTTGTACCAATTACACATAGTCCTTCCATGTAGTAAGGGTAGAAATGAACATATGAAATCCCTACTTGAGGTTGTTCACTCCGATTCTCTTTAGTATAGAACCTATTGTTTCTCCTATGAGTGTTCTCATCATACAATGCATTATTGTTCCTATGTGAAGAAGACATTGTTTTAATGTGTGTGACTTAAAACATTAATATTTTCTCAAAGTTAAATCTTTAATAATTTTATAGCGATTATTTATAATATAACTAATCTAGATAACTAGCACCATCCTCAACAACAATGCCAATGATGACCGATGGGTACACCCTACACTCAACCATACAAATCACAAGCATTCATGTGCAATCCGATCGAATTCCATAGATGGGACTAGTTGTGGCATCTAGATCATTAAGCATTAATTGCAAGATGTTATCTTTCCACTTAGACTAGTGGTAGCTTTATCACATATGGTTTAGTCAAAGGTGAGGCATATGATGATTGATGTTGTCTCAACTTTATGCTACTCCTAATGATAATAAAGAAATTAATTATTTAATCTAATTAACAATTGAAAGTAAAGTATAAACTAGCCTACAGGTGATGAGTGTCTATTCCCAACTTGTCGTACACATCCTAAACCCATGTATCCACTACTAGGATTACCAAGTGCTATGCTATTGGGTGAACCAAGCAATAACATTACTAGGATTACCAAGTGAATACATGTTTACCCTTGAAACTGGTCATGCTCATTTTTCCAATTAATTAACTTGCATGAAATGTAAATATTAGATAATTACATGAAACATAAATTACATGGAAAGTAAATCTAATCTAAGTCAAAGTGCTACAATGAATAAGCATCGATCTTGATCTTATTGCCATTCATGGAATGTGTCCAGGTACGTTGCCACTCAAATAAGATGCCATACAACTAACTTTGATCCACATTGTGAGCACTCACTTATTGTTCTCTAAGACTACGAAATAAAACTACAAGAGTTTGCTACTTTATTAACAAAAGAATTATGGGATGAATCGTTCACCCCAAGTGTTGTATTTATAAGCAAGCATGCATCCCACAATATTGGATATCCAATATTGAAACTTGTGCTCCAATATTTAGGATCTAATATTGGGGCCTATGCAAAATACAATTCATCACATGCCATATCAATGTTATTCCTCTTGTTGCCATAGATCAATGTTGAAACCCTTACTATTGAATATGGTGGCATTGCATGTAATATTAATATATTAGTTATCTGATTAGGTTCTATTATTTAGAAACTCTTACTCCACTCATTCTAAATTTTCATTTTTTGCATTTTACAAGCAAGATAAAAAAATAAATATAAGTTCAAATTCAAGGTAATAGAAGGCAATATCTACATATGGAAATATAGTAATAGCACATATTCAAAGCTCAAATCTCATGAAAAGACAAAGATCAAGTGAAGCTAAAATAGATTTTTTGTAAAATAGATATAAAAGACATGTAATTTATATTTGAATAATTATTCCACATAAAAAAAAGATAGAAAATTCTACTATTTCTACTTTTATTAAAAGATTGATGGATGGTTGTAAATAGAGAATGGCGTACCATCATTTGGTTATAAAGATGTGCACACATCATTTTTTTAATTTAAGGAATTAATTCCATTGAGGAAAATTAATGTTTAATAAAGAAGATTAAAGATATTATAGAATTTTCTCTATTTATCCCATTACTTTGTCACTATTTTCAATTATCATCAAATTTCAATCATCAATCCTTAAATCATCAATTCTACAATTTATCCTATAATCCCATATCCTATTTGTCATCTAAAATACCATTCATAGTTTTCCAATTTATTCCATTATAAGTTCATCCATCATCAATTCATCATATTTACCAATTCTCATTAATCAAAGTTGAACAATCACATTTAAGGCCACTTTATATAACAGATTTTAACTAGTAAATTCATGCCAAACTTCGTAGGCATGTAGAGAAAGAGATTTGTATTTAAGTATTCACTCACTCCATAACTCTTTCAGATTACAGAGATATTCATCTTGCAAAATAGTAATTTTTTATTCTAGATGCTAAACAGTTTTATTTTAGAGCCCTTTTCTAGGCTATATTTGCATGATCAAATAAATTTCAATTAATCTAAAATTTTCCAAGCTTATAGATTGAAAAATTAGCTATTTAACAAACCTAAGATCAAACGAAAAATTATTTTAATCACAAAGATATTACAACTAAAAAATAAGAAAAAAATTAACTTTTTCTTTGTTGGGCCACCCACATGATTCTACTATCAAAAATCTGCAAAATAAAAAATTCTTTTGAATCTTCCTACATCCAAAGAAAATATACAACATAACATAAAAGGAAATGTCTAATAGTTTTGGAGATATCCATGCTTCCTTCTTTTAACTTTAGCATGATCTATAACATCTTACTGCTTACATGCTTGCATTACCATTTTCGAAGTATTAAAAGACAAGTTAAATAAATGATTCTCTTGATATCATGCAAATAGTGACATAACTTTAAAATATTGTAATATACAATCCATTACACATAAATAGTTCTACTAGCTTGTAGAAGAATTAGTTGCTTAAATGAATTAAGATCTATCTTAATCATATATCAAGTCTTATTGAAACTACTAATTGCACCAAAGGTTTCAAAATGCTTGATGGGTTCAATTCAAAAGATAATATCATTTTTGAATTTTTAAAAATCAAGGGTATATTTGAAAATTTAAGAAGATAAGAAACCCTATAATATTTTTGGGATGTTAGGTTAAATTCATAAATTTACTTTCAAATAATTAATAAAGCATAATTATAATTAAAACACCAATATATAGGGCCTTAGAGATCATTGTTAAGTCAACAATTTTATTAATAGAAATGAATTCAATAGATAGTATGCATGAAGAGCTTACAAACATTAATATTTTCATACCATATTTACATAGTTTTAAAATATTAAATATCTAGACAAATAACTTAGAATTTTCATGACCACATACCTTCCAAAAATCTAAAGGGATTCATATCAATCATTCAACAATTCATATAATGGCATACAAAGAAAAACTCTGCTTGAAGAATCACCTATTACATTTCGCAATATTGAATGTTATTCTAATGAAATGGTTGAGAGAATCGTGAAAGAGAAAATAAAGTGAAAAGAAAAACTTTCCAATAGAGAAAATTCAAGCTTCAACATAAGGAAAATGAAATTGGCTTCTTGGATTTTTCTAATTCTAATGGAAAATTTTGTAGTTCAAGCTTTCATCATCACAAAATCTCAAAGGGCTATATATCTTTAATGAAGAGAGAGTTTCTAGTAAGGATAAAAAACTATAGAAGATATAAGCAAATGAAGTTATTATAAAATTATAATTCAAAATTTTATTTTAAATTAATATTAAATTTAATTAAAATAAATTAGACTCATTAACATCATCCTAGCTTTATCCTAACAAACTGCGGTTGAGGGTTTATTTTGGTTATTTACATGTATGAAGAGTTAGATCCTTGTTTATTTGCAATTTCCTTGGATCATCTTCAATTAGTTTTAGTCTTTCTTTGGGTTAATTTTTTTATAGAATCATTATTTATTCTTTGCACATGTCTAAATCATCTAATATGTCATTTATGTAGTTTCTCTAAAATAAATGTTGCTTCAAAGCTTACTCTAATTTATGTATTATGCCAATTATCTCTTCTTGTAACATTTAATATCCATCTAAGCATTCATATTTTTTCACATTATTTTTTTATTCATACCTAATTAGTTAGTGTTCCTTATTCCCAACTATACAAATCAGAAATATGTACATGCAATCTAGTTGAATTCCATTGCTAGGATGAGTTTGGTATCTAGATCGTTAAGTGTTGATCATAGGTCACTATCTTTTCACTTGAACTAGTGGTAGCTTTATCATGTATGGTTTAGTCTAACATGAAACATATGATTATTGATGTTATGTGGCAATGACTAAGCTAGATAAAATCATAGAAATTAATTATAATTTAACTAGCAATAAGAAGATAAATCTTAAGCTAGCCTAAGGTTGACAAGTATCCATTGCTAGCTTGTTGTACATGTCTTGAACTCATGTATCCACTACTAGGATTACCAAGTATTATGCTATTAGGTGAACCAAGTAATAACATTTTTTGGGATTATGATGAGTGATGAGGTGCCCCTACGCTCAACCATATAAATCACAAGCATTCACACACAATCCGATCGAATTCCATGGATGGGACTAGTTGTGGCATCTAGATCATTATGCTTTGATCATAGTTCGTTGTCTTCCCACTTGGACTAGTGGTATCTTGTCACGTATAGTTTAGTCCAAAGTGAGCCATATGATCTTTCCTAACTCTATGCCACTCCTGGTGACAAAAAGAGATAAATTGATCAACTAATGAACAATGAAAAATAAATCCTAAATTAGCCTATGGTAATTTTATTTTCTCTTAACCATCTGTACATGTCTTGAACTTCATGGAGCTACTTCTAGGTTTACCAAGTGTACATAACTAGTTGTGCCAAACTATACACCTCTAGGCGACCAAGCATTTACACTTAAATGCTCGTGATTAAGGCGTACACATTTTACTTAATAATAGGAATAGTAAATAAAAATAAATAGAAATTAAAATTTTTAACTAAGAAAGCATTAAATAATTATAGTAATAATATTAATCTAAGTGGATGCTACAATTCTCAATCTTTATTACTAGTCATGTAATGTGTCCAAGTACATCATACTTGAACAAAGGTGTCATACAACTATAAACATCATACTGCAGGCATGCACTGGGAATAATAGAAACGAAAGAAATTGAAAAATAACTATTTCTAAGATGTGCAAAAACTATCTCATCCAGAAGCCCAAGTGCAGTATTTATAAGCGAGTTCCAAATGAGGTTACATCAGGTATCTGACGTCACTTCTTAGCCCTAACATCGAGTACACAATGTTAGGACTCTGGCATTATGTATCCAACATTGAGGCCTATCAAATCACATCTCATCATACCCCCACAACTAAATGAAAACTCATCCTCAATTTAAACAAAGATGAGGAACAGGTCTTTTACAAAATATTGGGTAGGTATGGGATTATTGACTAACTCCAATAGTGGACAAAATAACTAACTCATTGCATGCCACAGTGGTGCAATATGAAAATGGGACATATTATTTCAAAACAAGATAAGACAAAATAAGACTTGGAGGCTAATGTAGTGCCTAGAGGTGGTGGCTCTTCCATGGATTCTTCCCTTTCTTGTCAGGCTATTGGAATTTGTAATGATTGAGCAAGGCCTACAATTTTTCCTCCTCCATCCTTGGGTCATACATCATCTAAGCTACTATGTTGATGTGTGCTAGCACTAGTACATCCCAAGGACATGGTAGTTGTGAAAACATCTGATTTATCTTGACATACCAAGCCACAAACTACCATCATTCTTCCTCGAACACCCTAGCTTTATCCTTTATCTCATGATAGTTTATCAATCTTCAAGTTAGATTCTAGGCTACATCTTTCTATACTTGGTAACTAGCTTTGACCACCTCTAATTCTGAGTTTTCCACTTGTACCTTTTGCAATGCATCCTTCCAATCTGCAAACTTCTTCTCATATAGTGCGTAGGTGGTTGTCACTTGCTTCCCCAACTCACTTCTGGGATGACCTGCTATTAACATGGCAAGGTTGGCATATCTAAGGTTAGCCAACACCATGTATTCTTTCAAATCTTCTATTTGCAAGTCCTTATTTCTAACTTCCACTTGTTGGAACATGGCATAATTGTCCAAAATGGCCTACCATTTAGAATTTTATGCTGCCAAGGAGTTGATGTGGGCCTTGGTCATCTTAATTTCCTTCTCATTAATTTCCTTGTACATGCCAACCTAGTCCCAAAAGTGTTCTTTTAACATTTCATGTTTCTTGGCCTCATTTTGTCATGTGCTAATCTCGATTGCTGTCTTTTGTCAAATAGCACGTACCTTCTCCATAGAAACGGGTTCTATTTTCTTAGGCCAACCAACTCATATCCTAGTTGACCCTCACCAGTTGTTCCCTCAACTAGTGGACACTCTCTTCCAAGATGTTCTTTTGCTTTTCCACTATGGTCAACTAGGAATTCTCTTTAGTGAGTTGCGTATTTTCTTCTTGAACAACGATTAGTGTCTTCTTATGTGCATGAGTTCACATATCTGCAATGGAGGCATTCCAGACCACCATCTCCTTTTCTTGCTCTACAACTACTCTCTCCTTTTCTAGCTTAGTAAGCTCCTCCATCCAAAATTACTCCAGTTGGTCTAGTGTAATGAAATGAGTAGGATCCCATTGTTCGACATGCAAGGCAGCCAACTTTTCTTGCAATTGTTTCACCTTAGCTTCTGCATGATTTTCCCTAACCTCAATCAAGACCAACTTCCCTATTGTAGTGATGAGATCCAATTGTTCCATAGTGACATCACTAGAAATGTCAAACAGAGTGGTTATCACTTGACCTATTTACAACAAATGATCAAGTACATCCTCATGCACTACAGGAGTCATTGAGGTCCCAACTAGCATTTATGCATCTTTTGTCCCTGCCAAATCGGTTGGAGGTACAACAAGAACATTGAATGATTGCTTGATGTGATTAGTGATCACCTCCACTATGCTTGCTACATCCTCATGTTGTAGCACCACAACTATGACACCTTCTCCAATCTTCAAAGTGACTTGAACGGATGTAGCATTGCCAAAGATCTGGCATGACCATTGGGACCCCCCTCCTCCTAACTATATAAATATATCCTCCCTTGTTGGATCAGCTAATATAGTGGGTTGTACAGTGTCATCCATAACCCAAAAGAGATTAACCTCATCCTTGCTTCCCCATCTAACAGTCTCAACAATTCTTTGTAGGTGGCTCATCAATGGTCTATAATCTTACAATGGTAGTGGCAAAGCTTGTACTTGCGAGCACTACTCTAGCTCTTGTTATGTTTCCGTTATTGTTTTTACCTCCCTTTTAGCTTCTTGATCCTCACCAGAATCTTTTCTTGGTGATGTAGCTTTGAGGAGCTTTGTAAAGCAGGCATGTTGAGCCCTCCAAAGGATATCATTGGTATATCCTAAGAATCTTGTGTGCTTGCATAGCTTTTTTATCAGATAGGAAAATAGAAGTGTTGGTCTCCCTAATTTTGTTTCTTCAACCACTACTAGATTTCTATGAAATAGTATTGAGGAAGGTTAACTAGAAATTTTTCCATTAGAATGGTGCTTCCTCTAACTGCATAAGTGGAAATGCAATTAAGCACTTTGGTGGGGAACAAGTGGTATGTCCCAATCTTGAAGTAAGTTCTCTTTCTTCCAAGGTCATCTCATGATATGATTTATCTTCTTTGCCATATGCTCGTTTCAACCATAGTCTCTTTGTTTCGAGGTCTAATCTGGTAGATAGGTAAGCAACCTTAGCTCTTTCATTGGGCAAGTTGAGAGCTGTAGCTATATCTTTGACTACATAAGAGACATTCACTCCACAAATATTCACAATGGTACCTTCATCCTTATTGTGGGAAAATTAATAGACTTCCCCTAGGTACCATTCACCACTATTAGACAAGATCGGCCACAATGGAGAGGCTTAGAGTTGCATCTACATTGCTTCAAAAGTGAATTCCATGAATGGACCAAAGTTCATTTCCATAATGACTGAGGCCAATATGGACTTTCTCAAGATGGAAACAAGGTAGTTAGGAGGCAATGTAAGACATTGTCCCTGTTTGGGAGCTGGTACATCTACCGTTTCACCTTGGGTCAATTCCCAATAGCAGGGGCCTCTTGATGGATACTGAAAGAATGGGACTCCTATTCAACATGTTACACTTATTCTCCTTGTTGGCCATAGCCACCACATGGGTGCTTAATGGCTCTCTACAAGGGTTCACCTTGAGCAGCTCCTTTTGGGTCCATCTGCAATCAAACAAAAACCAAGTGTTACCAAGGTGATGTTTATTATCATCTATCAACTCATACCTTACTCAAAACCTTAGTTCATTAATCTCATAATGCATATGATTTCAGGGTTAGGAAAATTTTCAAAGAAAATCCCAAAAAAAATGTCTATCTCTTCTACGACCCATCACAACTATTTCCTTTTTCATTCTATGTGGCTTAAAATAATGGTTATAGGCCTAAGGGTTACAAAAATTGGATGTTTGGCACTATCATTAATGATTTTTTATTATAAGTTCTAAGGTTTTTAACATTCTTACCCTTAGAATACCTTCCAAGGGATTGCAAATTTTAACAAATTGGCACAAATTTTACACGCAAGCATCCCCCACCACCACCCCACATCCTCCCACACCCCCCCTCCCCCCCAAAACAACTAAGTGAAACACTCTAAGTTTAGATAGAGTCAAATGGTACAAAAATCAAAGCATTAAAGAGCTAGATATTGCAAGTGCAAGATGGAGGCACAAAACTCTAATTCATGAAAAAAAATTGCAACAACTCTCCTAGTAGAAAATGTGTAAAATAAAGTTTTAAGTGTTGTGGGAGTCGTATATATACTTTTCTCAAACCTGACATCAAGGTCCAAAAATTTTGATTTTTATGGGGCCAAAGGATATGCAAACTAAAGCTCTAGGTTTTATTGGAAGGTTAAAAGTTAAATTTTGTAGTTTGGGTAAGTGAAAAAATTAATTAGAGGTATCAAAAGTAGGATAAGGTAAAGTCTTTAATGGGAAAAGTATGAGAATGAGCAAGAAAAAGGGTCTTGAGAGCTTGAGTGTGGGACAAAGTATGTTTATGATAAGAGAAGAAATAAAACATAACACTTGGAGTGTATGGAAGGTGAAAAATGCTTTGGTCATGTGGATCCTCCCCAAAGCAGGCCCTAGCCTATGATGCCCTTGCGTAACCATGCCTAAAATGTCCATAGGCACTAGAGGAGTTGAATGTAATGCATACCTGTGAAACAAAACACACATGTTAAAACCATTGAATTGAGATAATTACTCTATGTTACACAAAACTACAAGTTATGAACATTTAGATAATGAGATGAACTGGACTAAAAAAGGGATTGCAGAAATTGGAACATGAGGCATCATACCATGGTCATAATGAAATCTTGTGTGTTATTAATGGTTAGATAATTGTGTGTCCTTCCTTCCAAGATTCAAACCAAGTCCATACCACATTAAATGATATCACATTATTTCATTCCATCGACAAAAAACCATAAGATTATCATAGTTGCAAGAAGTAACATCACTTAGTGTTTTTTCCAAGGGAGAAGCATTATTATGGCACACTTATTGCTTTTTTTTTATGTTTCTGAGAAGTCATCAACCTTCAAGCATGTGTGCATATCTTTCTAGTGGGACTCACAAAAGTTTATTCAGTGTTGGTTAAAGTTTCTCTTACTCCCATTTTTCGTTAGATCTACAAGGATATGGTTACAACCTTATCAACATGATAGAACATACAGAAGTAGCCAAAGAGAATCCACAAATCCCCTTGATGTCACACCCTTTACATTTTGTCTTGGTTCTACACTCTTCCATCTAGACACAATGGTATGAAGTTATTTAGAGTTTGGATGATTAAAGTACTTACCATTATGACCAAAGCAAGAACCTCTTATTAATGGAATGGGTGAATGGATGTTGTGGTCACAATGTCCAAATAATCAGTCCCTTATGATTTGACAACATAGAGAAAAAACCCCACCTCAATGGGCAACATGATCAATAGTGAGATTACATATGAGAAAAATTGAAACTACAACCAAAAAAAGTAGAAAAATTAGAAAGAATAAGAAAATGATAAAAAAAAAGAGTAAAACAAAAAGATAAAAAGCACTTAAAAATCTTGAAAATTAGAATGGGGGATAATCCCCATGACTAAACATTTAGTCATGGCTAGGATTAATAAGTGGATGAAAAGGATCCATGCATGTATGAAACATTGGGACCCATTCATGTCCCAGCCACTAGGTGTCTATTGGTGGTGTGGTGGTTGGGTAGAAAATTTATTGGTCACACACTTGATTGTTATATGTACGATGGGCCAAGATATGAGGTGTGTTAACATTATGGATGACTAGCCCATATTACACCCTTGAGCATGAAATGATATGCATGCATTTTTTTGTCTCCCCACATTTGTAGATTCATTGGTTGGATGTGGGATTGGAGTATGAACAGATGGTGCCCCTTGTGTATGGTCAGAGGACATTGGTTTAGACAAGGAAGGTGGTGCACTAGGTTGGCCTTGTGCTAGCTTAGATGATGTAGTGGGTGCATGCATGGGTTGCTTTGGCTTACGACCCTTCCTCCAGAAAGGATTCTTTCAACGTTGTGATTGGGACCCATTAGTGTTAGCATGTTTTTGCACATTTGTAGCACAATTGGCACTCATTTTTTGATATTGGAATGTTAACCCTTCTTGTGTCCTTGGTGGTGGCATATAAGGAGGTGGATTGTGAGAATATTGAGGGTGAGTTGGATGGTAAGAAGCATGAGGTGATGATCCTTCAAGGGATGTCATGTATTGATGGCACTTGACAGAGTGATAGTGGTGATTTGAAGTGGAGGATGCTAAACTGGTTGGAGAAACAAGATGTTGAACATAATAGCTGTGTGTTTTTGGTGGGTATGGCTGATTTGGTGGTGCCCTCCCCCATGATTGTGTTTGTTGGATTATGAGAATATNAAATCATGAGGGAGGCCACCACCAAATCAGCCATACCCAGCAAAAACACATGACTATTATGTTCAACATCTTGTTTCTCTAACTAGTTTAGCATCCTCCACTTCAAATCACCACTATCACTCTCTCGAGTGCCATCAATACATGACATCCCTTGAAGGATCACCACCTCATGCTTCTTACGATCCAACTCATCCTCAATATTCTCATAATCCAACAAACACAATCATGGGGGAGGGCACCACCAAATCAGCCATNTAGAAATGTGCTTTTGCACAAACTTTGGATTTAAGGCATCAACCCAATACCCATGTAGATGCAACAATATAGGTCATTGGCCCTTTGGATGGTCATATATGCATAGGTCACATCCATCATCTTCATTTGTAGTGGAGTCTTTAGCCTCACTTTCATCAGCCACTTTTCTCATCTGCCAAAAACTATTCCTAACTATTTCTTGGTTCTGTGTCCTTTTTTGGTTGTGATTACCTAGCTTCTGTTGCATAATCTTCTCTATGATCATTTCAACAATATTTTTTATGTTTTCATTTATCCATTTATACATTATATTGAATTTTTCTTCTAGATCGTCAATAGACTCCTCTATCGACAAAGTTTATCATGGAATCACCTTATCAATGGTAGTTTCATTTTCCTAACCATGAATTTGGACCTTCCTTGATTGAAGAGTTGGATCCCGTTGATGTTTTTCAACATTCTTCCATTTACACATTTCTCCTTCTTCTATTGCCATATGCTCTATTATCTCTTTGACTTGATGGGCTTGGAGCTCATATAGTTCTCCTAGGGCATACATCCCAAGGATCATCCTTGTTTCACTACAAAGCCCATCTACGATGTGGTAAAGTTGCTCTTCATTGGAGAAACCATGGCTTGGGCATCAATTCAACAAGGCATAATATCTATCTAAGGCCATGTCGAAGGGTTCATGTTGTTCTTGTTTCCACTCTTGGATTTTTCTCCTCAAGTTGAACACTCTTTTATAGGTTTGGTATCTTTCGTTGAAAAGGTCCAACATTGTAGACCATCGTCGAATTGAGTTTGGTTTCAATAATTAATCCACACTTAGGCTTTATCAATTAGTATCCTATGAAAGAGCTTAAACTTTTGCCATCCACTTTCAATGTTGTAGTAAGCACAAGCATCATGAAATGCTTGTAAATGTTGTTGTGGGTTTGAATCAATGCTTGTAAATATTGTTCATGTCAAGCTTGGGTAAACGACTCTTTTTGTGATGCCTACGAGATATCTTAACAACCTCTATGATATGCATTAGGCTCTTACTAGCCATTAAGGGTTCATCATCATCAAATGAATCATGAGGAAAATTTTTATGTTCAACGTGACTCTTTTGACTTTTCTTGTAGGTTCAATTTCAATTTTTAGTTTGAACCTTTAATGGAGCTCTATCTCTAAACCTATGTTCATCTTCATTAGAATTAGACATTGGAGGAAAAGAGGAAGATGAGGTATTGGAAGAATTGACATGGCTTCTATAGTATTCCTTGGGGTCCCATGATTTATCATTTCTTGGTTTTGAGAAGGTCTTAGGCCTTGAGGCATCCCCTAGTTTAGGACCTACATCATCTCCTCTAAGATTTTCTGGCTTAGGTGAATGTAGTCTTTGAGTGTCGTCAAGGTGGTCATGATCATAAAAAATCCCTATGTAAGGTTGATCATAACTTCATCGTATGTCTCATTAGTTCTCTAATGAATGTGTTCGTTATAGAGTGCATAGTCACTTTCATGTGAGAGAGACATTGTTCTTGGTTTATGGTGTGTGTGAGTCAATAGCTTTTGAAAGATATATAATTAATTCCTTTATAGCAATCTTATATAATATAACTAATCTAGATAACTAGCATCGTCCCTAGCAATAGATCCAATGATGAGTGATGAGGTACCCCTATGCTTAACCATACAAATCACAAGTGTTCATGCACAATTTGATCAAATTCTGTGGATGGGACTAGTTGTAGCATCTAGATCATTATGCTTTGATCATAGTTTGCTATCTTCCCACTTGGACTAGTGGTATCTTATCACGTATGGTTTAGTCCAAAGTGAGACGTATGATGTTTCCTAACTCTATGCTACTCCTAGTGATAAAAAGAGATAAATTTATTAACTAATGAACAATGAAAAATAAATCCTAAATTAGCCTATAGTGATGGTATCTACTCTTAACCATCCATACACATCTTGGAATTCATGGAGCTACTTCTAGATTTACCAAGTGTACATCACTAGTTGTGCCAAACTATACACCTCTAGGTCACTAGGTATTTACACTTAAATGCTCATGATTAAGGCATATACATTTCGCTTAACAACAGGAATAGTAAATAACAATAAATGAAAATGGAAATGTTTAACTAAGAAAGCATTGAATAATTAAAGTAATAATATTAATCTAAGTGGATGCTGTAATGATGGAAGTAACCTCAATCTTTATTGCTAGTCATGTAACATGTCCAAGTACATCACACTTGAACAAAGGTGTCATACAACTACAAACATCATACTGCAGGCATGCACTAGGAATAATAGAAAGGAAACAAACTAAAAACTAACTATTTTTAAAATGTGCAAAAACTATCTCATCTAGAAGCCCAAGTGCAGTATTTATAGGCAAGGTCCAAATGAGGCAATGTCGGGTATCTGATGTTGCTTATTAGCCCTGACATTGGGTACATGATGTCAAGACTCCAACATTGCGTATCTGACATTAGGTTCCATCAAATCATATCTCATCAAATTAACAATTGAATATGTGTTTACATTTGAAATTATTCATGCTCCTTTCACTAATTGATTAATATACATGAAAATGTAAATATTAAGTAAGTACATAGAAAGTAAACTTCATTAAAAGTAAATATATTCTAAGTTAAAGTGCTGCATTGAATATGAATTAATATTGACCTTATTATCATTCATGGAATATATCTAGGTACAATGCCACTCAAATAAGATGTTATACAATTAACTCAAAACCATGCTACGAGCACTCACTAATTATTTGCTAAGTCCTTAAGAAGAAAACTATATATGTTTGACTATTAGAATGATCAAAGATGTCATAAACATGATAGGTGACTTATATTTATAAGTACTTATTGTAATTGTGACATCATTATTTATGACATAGCATCCCAGCCTATGATATCGTAGATGCGACATAGCAGATCTGATATAGTAAATGCGATATAATAGCTAGATATCATAGATGTGATATCTTAGATGACTAGTACAATTTTCATGCTTCATCATATTCCCCAAACTTACTAAAAACTTGTCCTCAAATTATATATAAATGGATGATGTTCCATTACAAAAATTATGGAGTGATCAAGACTAAATTGATTAACATTATAAAACTTAAGTACCACATTACAAAATTTTATTTGAGTAAATGCATTACAAAATGACAAAAAGAATAGATAGACAAGTTTACAAAATTGGAGAATTCTTCAAAAATCCACTAATGATGAATCTTCATATTAGATTATTATGTTGGAGCTTCTCTTTTTATGTTGAACTTTTGGAGGATGGACTAAAATGTCTTCTCATCGACCCATGAACTTCTAGGTAGCAAACATGTGATGTTTGAGCCTGAATTTGTGTTTCTAGTATTCACCCATAGGCATGTCCTTCTATATCCTCTTCTTAGCTTCTTTTTCTTATCTTGCAAAAGACCTTCAATCTTAGGCATTCATTTAGGCATCATCTACACTTACAAAAGAATCAACATTAGTTTTGGCAATTTTTTCCTTGATGATTAAACCCTTCTAGATTCATTGTTGATTCAAAATTTGAAAATTTAGCATTTAATCTTAATCTGATTGTGAAATAACATTCCTAAGGCTCTGTGGTAATCAAAATTATTAAGTTATTAAGTCATTTTAATAGCTTTTATTATTAGTAACTATAGTGTTTGAAAATGGGGTGTTATGAAATTTCAAAAATTAAAAATCACATCCTTAGCCTACATGATAAATGAGCTCAACTCCAAAAGTGCAGAAGGTTTCAAACAATTGAAATCAAACATCTAATTTACGAGATATTGCAAATACACTAACATTTTTAAAATCATGAGGTTTCAAAATGACCAGAAATAGTCAACTTATAGAAAAATAATCGAAATTGATGAGAAATAGTTCCAAACTCATGCATAAATTTAGAGAATATGTTCATGATATCCTTGAAGATGTGAGGCTAGTTCAAATTCATGATCAACAAAAGCTATGCAAGTGGATTCTCCCCAAAGAAGGCTCCTACCATAATGCCCTTACATAACTACTTTTATAGATGTCTATGGGGACCTTAAGAAGTTAAATGTGGATCATGTCTTTGTTCCAAACAAACACAACCATCTTATTTAAAATTCTATGCTACACTATATAAAAACCATTAAGTAAATAATCATATGCAATAGTGAGGTGAATAATGGGATAAGAAGAAATTGTAGCAATCAAGATGTGAGACACCTTACCATGTCTACAATAGATTCTTGTATTAATTATGGTTAAAATGGTAATCATACCTATCCATCTAGGTTTCAACCCAAGTCCATACCTTTGCCAATGACATTGCATTGCATCATTTAAAACTTACCATCATAGAAGCATCACAATCATACTAAAATATCACTACTCAACAAAAGAAACAAGGAAATAGATTTGATCAATGAATTACTTAAATGTTCAAATTTGAGAAAACTTGACCATTTGTTAGAGGGGTATCTTCAAGCATAGGTAGCATTCATTCCTACCTCATAGCTAATGCTAATCCCACTAGACTAGTATCTTCAAGCATGGATAATATGTCTTTCCAATCACATAATGAGACTAGTCTAAGAGACCTTTGGGATTCTTGGAAGCATATCTTTCTAGTGGTACCCCAGGAATCAGTTTTTTTTAGTGAATTAATGAATTCATGTTTGTGCTTTCCTTACTTGAGGATTACCTTCAGGCATGGATAACATGTTTTCTTTGTGACATGACAAGATAACACTTATTTGAAAACACACTTCCATCAAAAGTAAACATGAGTAATAACATGAACACATTAAGTAGTAAGATCCATAAAGGAAGGGCAAAGAATCAGCCAGTCCTCTTAATGCCATGTCCTATTCCATCCCTCCTTGGTTCTTCTCCTTTTCTTTAAGTTATAATGATCATGAGTTAATTTTAGTTTCATGTGAGAAGAGCCATATTACTTTCATGATAAAGACCTCTTATTTATAGAAACTAGAGGGATGGATGATGTGGTATTACTACTTTATACAATTATTTACCTAATCTAATTGATAGCATAGGACAAAAAACCTAATACATGGTGTTGATTTATGCATCATGACTTACAATATTATTGGCCAAAACATAGTAAAAATTTGCAAAAATAGAAAACAAGTGACCATAGAAAATATAAAATTATAAAAAAAAGGAAAATAATAAGAAATGGAAAACATACTAAGAATTGGAAAATTTTGAAGAAATAAGAAAATGTCAAAAAAAATAGAAAAATGATTAAAAATTGTAAAACAAAAAGTGAAAATGCACTTATCAGTTCTTCATTCAAGATCAAGCATCTTCTCCATGACTAAACTCCTAGGCAAGCATTCAGAAAATGGATTGCATATTCCTTTGGTTATATACAATAAGTTTTCTATTTATCATGTTTAGTGATTTATGTGTTCACTTGTTAGCATGTTTAACATTGATGATAATCAAGTTTTGGTCATTTGGGGACATATATTTAGCTTGACTAGAAGTTATTTTCTTTTTAAAAGTTCTAGATATGTTTTTCTTTTGATTTTCTATTTTAGTTCGTAGGTCTCCTTGTTTAACAATTTCATTTGGTGTATTCTTAGAGTGTAAGATGTCCTTTTCTAAGTTCTCTATTTGGTTCAATCTCTTAGGACAAGAGCTTATAAGTGTGTTGGATATTTCTATGCTTCTTTTGGATGATTTGGTATTCTCATTTTTAAGCCATTGGTTATCTTTTGGTTTATTGGCTATTGTGGAGATATGGTTTTGAAAACACACTTATTACTTAAGTCTGGTGTCAACTGATATAGGGATCATGTTAATAGTTTGAACATTCACCCCACAAATACACCCTTTAACATTATAAGTAATGCATCGAATTTCTAATCTTTCCATTGTGCAATGCTTAACTTGTATTTTTTATTTTATAGTAGTAACAATTATTAGCTTTTTTGTAGGATTAAGAGGCATTTTTTTTGTGAGGAAGAGGGTTGTACCATATTGTCCTTGTGCTAGCTTTGCTAAGCTAGTAGGTCTACTAGTTGTCTTTACATGTGTGGAAATCATCCTAAAGAAAGGAAATTTCTAAGGCTTGTGCTTAGTGCTAATAGTATTATCATTCTTTTGTATATTCACAACACAAGTGACATTCTTCTATTGAGATTGTGATACCAATTCTTCTTGCATTGTTGCTAGTGACATATGTTGAAGGGGAGTATGAGAGTATTGAGGATATGAAAAATGATGAGAGGCATGGGATGGTGATTCAATAGGAGATGTTGTGGCTTGATGATATTCAAGAAGGTAGTAGTAATAAGTTAATGCATAGATAGTAGAACCATTAGGAAAAAGAGTTTGTTGAACATAATATCAATAAGGATTCTACTAGTCATATGAACATTTCTAGTTTGATGATGGCATCCCTCATGACTATGGATTTTTCCATTATTGTTGATAGTAGTCTTGAGTTTGACAAGAAGACCTACTTGGATAGTACTATCAGTTGTAATCCTATTTATAATTATGTTATAGATCAAGCAATTTCCTAGGCATTTTCTTTTTCACAAACTTGAGATTCAAAGCAAAAGCCCTAGACTCTTATAAATGTAACATAACTAGGAAATAACCCTTTGGATGTTCATATTGATAAATGTTACATCCATCCTCCTCCTCTAAATCTAAATTTTTAACCTATTCGCTTCCCTCTTTTACAAGATTTTTCTAACACCTGTTAAGCCCTCCCATTTGCTCAATCACAAGGTCCATGATGTGCGTAAGATAGCTCGCTACATGGGAAGCACCTGTAGGCCGGTTAAAACCCCCACGCGAATGTAACACAACTCATCCGGGGAAAGAAACACTTGTCCTACAGTAAGGTTGTTCATAGATGTAAATGGAAAAATAGCAAGAGGCAAAAACGTAAGAGGGCAAAAGCTCACGCACCTAAAACAAATGGCATGTAAGCTACTTTGCAATCACCCTCCTCAAACATTTCAACAAGAGGTCAAAGGTCAACAAAAATAAAGATGAAAATGCGAACAACTCCCTCATGAGCACTTCGACAAGGGATTCTTCTAAGCCTCATCTTTATCATTTTTCTAAACCTCCTTCCTTCCTGATTAGCCATTCCCTTTCCCCCACAAGAAACCAATGCAACACTCTCAAGCATAGCTAGGCGATGTCTTGACAATCACCGCACAACAATATTAGCGTTTTTGTCTTCTATGGTGTTTCGTATTCTTTGTCAACATCTCTCAGGCTATCCTTCAAATGTCAACAAAGAGGGGCCAATGAAACACCCCAAATCTTCACGGCATCTTTGCTTCACCAGGTCTTTGCAATACAGGCAACGTCATGTCACTTTGGCAAGAAGTGGATGTTTCAGCTTTAGGCTGTTCAGTTTGGCAAATTTTCTAGTTGGGTAGTTCATCCAGCTAACAGCCTACTTAGAGACGATGTGGAGAGTTGTTAGCAGTGCTCAAAATGTGCAAAAAAGTTTGGAAAATTTCTTAGTCAAGGAATTTACTACGCTACGCTATGCTATATAGCGTAGCAGGCTTTGGGAGACAGTTGTTCAAATAGTCAACCGTAAATTGTTGCAAAACAAGGTACTACACTATGCTATGCTACGCAGCGTAACACAGCGTAGTGAGAGTAAGATAGGAAGGCTCAACTTACTTGGTGATTTCCAATTACACTGAGTTAGCTCATCTGGCCTTTGAAAACAATTGCTTCACTTGACTCCAAGTTCTTCAACAATGGCTCCTTCACCAGAAAGCGGCAAACTTAGCAAAAAAAGCAAGCCAAGTTGGTTGCTACGCTATGCTACACTATGTATCATATCACAGCATAGCAACTATGCAGGAATAATGAAAGACATCTCAAAGGGCAAGAACAACAAGTTCACAGGATTCGCAATGCAAAGGGCAAAGTTTGCAGATCATCAACATTTTTGCGACTAAGGCTAGTTGGTACGCTATGATGCGTAGCATAGCGTAGCAAATATGAAATAAATAGTTAGCACACTTTAAAGGTTTCTAGCACATGCAGCAGAATGCAATGCAAGCTTTTGCTTCAAACTGGTGGCTACACTATGCTACGCTACACAGCGTAGCAAGGCGTAGCAAGCTACTATGCTATGCTACAAAGCACATCATGGCGTAATAGATAGTTACGCCACATCAATGCACTTCACCTAATTGTACCGTTGGCACACACCCCCAAGCTTTGATAGCACAATTACAGTGTGGCAGGTTTGCAATTATAGCATGGCAGGCTCACCCAACAGACAGGCATGTCCAACGATCATGCATGTCCATGCAGCATAGACAACTCAACATGGGCCCAGGACATGTGGTGTCCAAACCACATCTTTCGCATGACCTTGGCCCTATAAATATCCCAATGACCGATGCTCAAAGGATCTTTTGGCATTTTTTGGCATCTCTTTGATCCCTTTTCAGTTGGTTGGCTGGTCCTTTGGCTAGCAAGCAAGCAAAAAGTTAGCATTGTATTCCTGAGCATTGTAAACACCTTGTTTGACACTGTAAACAATTGACACTCCCATTTGGCATTTTTTTCTACTCTTTCCCGCTATCCACAGAGCATTCTGCATTGTTGACTTCCAAGTGCATGTTCAAGTATACAGGTATCTCACTCTAAATGTCTTAGCTACTCTTGGGATCCCTGCGCCCCTCAGCGCTGTGCAACCAATTGTATCCACCTTGACAGAGTGAAGTCATGTTCTTGAAGCAGTGCATTTTTCTAACTACAATTTACTTTGTTTTTTTGCTTATCATTGCATTTTTACATTATTTTCTGTCTCTTTTGCATTTAAAGTTATCATTTTATGCTAGAAGTCCCATTTTCAAATTATCCGTTTATGAAAGGTTATATTAACACCGACTAATTCCCTATCTAATCGACCAGACCATTCAGGGCACCCCATTTTCATTTTATCCAACAAGGCCCTCACACGGATATGGGGTTAAGACTATCACAACTAATGACCTCTTGGTGTTTTCCAGCTGTCGACGTTCTCAGTCGCAACAATACACAATGCTCGAATAAAGATCCGTCCACACTTAGACCTCTTATTGTGGGCACTTGGAAAATACTCTAACTTTCAAACAAACTACAAGAGTTTCGCTACTTTACTCCTAAAAGACTTCTCCCCAATTATGCACCTGGGAACTGTATTTATAAGCTTAGGAGCAACTACTCTAATAATTAGGATAACCTTTCTAATAATTAGAATAACTACTAAAGCAATCGCTAGAGTAACCACTCTAATAATTAGAATAACTACTAGAGTAACCACTAGAGTAACCACTCTAATAATTAGAGTAACTACTCTCATCACCTTCTAATAGTTATAACTTTCCACTTGAATATCTAATGAATTATTTTTTATCTTATGAGCTCTTTCAATACTGCTCTACATCATGGAGGCATTGAATATCAATTTTTCAACAAAGTCTAACATCCCATAGGTAGTTAAAATATAACTAAGATATCAAAAATTAACTAAAAACTAAAAATACTTAACTACCTTATGTGGCAACTGAAAACGTCGGCGGCTAGAACACTGAGAGGTTACCGAGAGAAATAGTTTAACCCTGGATCCATGCAAGGGCTGTGTTGGAGAAAACGGATTCAAGGTGTCCTAAATGGTCTTGTCGATCAAACAGGGACTTAATAGGTATGACTTAACCTTTCATAGACATTTACTTTAGCAACAATGCTCGTAGTGTAATATGATGATTATTAAATGCAATGGGATGAAAATGATGCAAAATATGATGATAATAAACAGAAACGTAAAGCAAACTGGAGTGAGAGAACACACCACCTCAAGATCGTAACTTTACTTTGTTGAGATGGATACAATTGGTTGTGCAACACTGGGAGGCATAGAAATCTCAGAGGTAACCAGAATGCTCAAGTTATGTCAACTATGCTCTCAAGTGCAAACTTAAAACCCAACTGCGCCAAAAACCGATCTAGAAAGCCAACTATGCAAAAAGCCAATCAACAAGCCAACCCTTTGAACATTGCTCATTGGCGTATTTATAGGGCCAGGAGCAGGAGAAAAACATGTTTTAGGTGCCACATGTCCTAGACCCCACAATATGTAAACATGGTGGTACTATGTAGGCATGTTGTGCCGGTCATGAACTTTGCTACGCTGTAACCATGTTGTCGAAACTAGAAATGCTAGAATTGAGTGTGCTAACAATGTAAGCAGAAATGGAGTCTCCACCCTAGGACTACGACTTCCCTATCCTTATGAACAGGGTCAAGTGTAGCAACAAATTTTGGGGGATGGACTAAGGGTTATGCCAAAGTGGAACAAAGTCACTGATCACGGAGAGCTTAGTTATTGCTAACAAGTTGTAGAGCTAGCTGAAGATGTCTTGATGCCTCTACCAACTTTGCATCACCTACGTTGTCTAGCACATTGACATAGCATAGTTGTTTGCTATGTTGTGCTACACTATGTAGTGTAGCACAGTGTAGCCACCGATTTGAATAGAAAACTTGCATTGGAGTCAACAACATTTGCTGGAATCCTTGGTGCATGTCAAGTTAATCTTTGGAGCATTTTATTGATTTGCATCTTTGCTACGCTATACTACGCTACGTAGCATAACATAGCGTAGCAGCCAATGTAACATGTATTTCTGTCAAAATTATGGGGTTTCACGAGAAAAATTTGCTTGTGATTCAAGGGCTAATTGAGACAAGGTACTTTTGGAAGCCATAATGCTGTTAGATGTAGTCCTTTTGCTGAAATGGCTTGGCAGAGAAGTCCTTGCATGTTTTGCCCTTGCTACACTACACTACACTATATAGTGTAGCATAGCGTAGCACCCTATGTTGGCCACATTCTGACTTTGCCCTGCGGATCATCTTGCCAAAGCTTGTATTTCGATACTTGATTAATTTTTTGAAGGCTTGCTATGCTATGCAGCGTAGCATAGCGTAGTAGACTTCTCCACTAGAAAACTTGCCGAACTATTTTGTCCATCCTGAACACCGTTGACGACTCCAAGCATGGTCTCTGGGTAGACTGTGAACTAGGCCAACTATCCATTTGGGCAGGTTGGTCAGTCCAGCAAGCCTGCTAGTCTTGGAAGTAGAAAACTTGTCAAACTTCACAGTCTATCTTCAGTGTCTACACTTCATTGCCCAATGATCATGACACTACACTTGTCAAAGCCCTTGCCTAAATTCCCAAACCTCGCCGAAACATGGAGGTCCTGAAATTTTATGGTGTTTCACCTTAGGGCTTCAAATCCTAGAGATCTTCAATCACTTGAGGGATTTAAAGAATTTTTTTATTTTTTTCTTTTTGAATTTAAGCTAACAATGGATGATCAAATTATACCTACACCTAGATGAGTGGACCATCATAGCTTACAAGGAAAAGCATCCAAGGAAAGTTTGAGAGTAATAACATTAACAACAACCTTAGCAAGTTGTTGAGGCAACACATGCTACCAAACCACTATGAGAGGAACCAAAGTTGAAATTTGTTTGACAAATTTCCTCCATTTAAATTGGGTAGTCCATGTAAGATGAAGTACCTAGACCTAAGAGAAATCTTGAAGTCATCTTAACAAAGGTATGCCCAGAAACAATTCATTACAAGGAGATCTAGAGTATGGCTTTTTAAAAACTAGACTTTGGACCATTCCTTAAGTTTACACCTGAGGAGAAATAGGTCCAATTGTAAGTATTCTCAATATGACCCACCATTTCTACTAATGTGGAATGATACCTAGAAGAAATGTATCTCGTTTGGAACAATCATCAAAGAGATGTAATAGTCAACATAAAGAACCATATCATCTCTTATTCTATGGAGGCCATAATGGAGGCCTGGGAATTGCCCAATATTGGAGTAAATGTCATAAAAGTATCTAACTAGATGAGTGCAAAAGTTAAAAGGAGTGGATACAAAGATGATGTGGACTAGACCATAAGGAGTATGCTACACTCACTAAGGTGGAACGAATTTATTTCAAAATTGCATCCTACCACCTAAATCCTATGAAATCACTAAGCAAAATTACAACTTTCCTCACCTAGTCATGTGCCTTTTCAAGTAGGAAATTCTCAGTCAACCTATCATGATTGATATTCTTAGAAATCTAGAAAAGATTTAAGAAAAATAAAAAGGATAAGAAGACACTTCCCTTTTTGTGCTTGATTGGAAAATTATGTAGAAGAGAAGAGATAGTTCCCTACATCAACGACATGGTTCACAAGGCTCCTACTACATTATTGCAAGAGATGAAGATAAGTTGTCAATCAAATTTTAGGAGGAAGTACTATGACTACCTAAGGTGACTTAGGGAGTAATAGAAATAGTAAGCATCAAGAAGTAATGGTGAATCATTAGTTTATCATCTAGCCATGAGTTATCTAAATGAGGTCACAATAACCATCAGCTAGCTAGCATATGACTTGAGTAATTTATTCTCCTTGCAACAAGCCTAGGCTATTATTTATACTAACCTCAATGTGTATAACACATTAAATCCTTGCTTGCTAAATATCTTGCTAAATTTTAGTCAATATCATGATCTTCTCTAGGATTCTTGAAGAGGGGGAAGGTATAATACTCTTGATCATACCATACAAGAACTAGAAGATAGCTACTAAGATTATTACTAATAGAGTTAGCAAAGTTCTAATGGCTTCTACAACATCTATGCTAGATGTTACTACCATGGCAGATGTCCAAGTATCTACAAGAACTATGAGTAGGAAGATGATAGTAGCTCAGCATTAGGAGATTCTTGAATAACTAGTAGGATCTAGACAACTAATTCTAAAAATTTTTAGTATTCTAGATGTCATTTGTGTAATCAAGTTAGAGCTATTAGAGATAAGAGATAAGCTCTTGATCATAGATCCATAACTAGAAGAAGCTACCAACATCAATTGAAGGTTGGTAATTGATCAGTGGCAAGGTACCCCTACACTCAACCATACAAATATGAGTGTTACACATGCGATCCAATCGAACTCCGCAGACAGACTAGTTGTGGCATCTAAATAGTTAGCCTTAGGTCGTAGTTTGTTGACCTTCCACCTGGACTAGTATTAGCTTTGTCACGTATTGTTTAGTCCAGAGTGATGTGTATGATGGGTTTCTAATCTAATGCTACTCCTAAAGGCAATGGAAAGTAATATTAACTAATCTGGGAAAGAAAGGGTGAGAGAGAGTCTAAGCTAGCCTAAGTGCGATGAGCATCTGTTCGTTGATTATCCGTACACATCTTGGACTTCATGCATGACAACTACTGGGATTCCCAATCATAGATCCTAGGTACACTACTAGGTTACCAAGTAGTCACACTTAAATGCTCGTAGTCAAGTCGTACTCATTCCACATTTGACAAGAGTTTAAGGGTGACAAGATATTAACTTGGAAAGTAGTAAATAACAATTAATTAACTAATTAAGCTAATTGAATGCTGCAATGATGAAGTAATCTTGATCTTTATTTCTGGTCATGTGCATGTCCAAGTACGTCACACTTGAATAAAGGATGTCATACAATTACAATCATCACACTGCGGGCATACACTAAGAGGAAAAGGGTTGAGAGGAAAAATGAAAACTAAAATCAAAGCTAACTCTAAACTAACTAAAAGCTTACTATCAGATTTGTCTACCTCTTATTTATAGATGAGGAGACAAGTTGTGATATTGCATATCGCATATGCGATATCGTAGCTAGGCTGCGATATCGGATACGTGATATCACAGATGCGATATCGTAGCTATCAGCAAATTCATGACTCATCATACCTCCACAACTAAATGAAAACTCATCCTCGAATTAAAGTGAGAACAAGCTCCATTGATTACATAGTGGATAGGTTAGGGATTATTGACTGGCTAGAATGGATTCATGCTGCAGTGTGGAGTCAGAACAAAATTGAGATACAACACAAAAGAAAATCCTATGATTACAAAATTAGATGGAACTCATGTAGTTCCTGGTGGCAATGGCTCCTCCATGGGTGTCTTTCCCTTTTCTTGTGCTCCAGGTCTTGGTATTTGATGGTGTTGAAGTATGGCCTGGAGTTTCTCCTCTTGTAAGGCCTTGAGTGCCTTGGCATGTCCGTAAGTTTGCACTTGTGCCATAGAGGCATCCTAGTCAGCCTTCTCTTTTTCTTCCACCATCCTTTTATTCTCTGTCAATAGTTTATTAAGTTTCTTGGTTCTAAAAGTGTTCAGCTAGTTCTGAGCAACCTTTGGCCCTATATTCGGGAGGTTTAATATTTCTGAAATGGCTTGAACAGAGAAATGAATAGTCACACCACAAATGTTAACTGTGGTGCCTTTTTCTTTATTATGCCAAAATTAGTACATATCCCCTAAGTACCAAGCACCACATTCAGAGAGGGTAGGCCATAATGAGGACCCTTTGAGGTGATCCTTAATAGCCTCTGGAGAAAATTCTACGAAAGGTTCAAAGTTTAATTCCATGATCACTACAGTGAATATGGATCTTTCATGGATGGTCTGAACACAATCCTGGGGCAACGTGAGATATCGTCCTTATTCAGATGCTGTAGCAGCTCCTCCTTCTACTTGCCTTGATTGTATAGTAGTAGGGTCTTCTTGGTGGGTACTAAATGATTGTTCCTCCTACTTTGCATGTTGTTTGGTAGGAACTTATCCTTCACCTTTCCTAGGTTGTTTGATCGCACCTTGAGTAGGACTTTCCTGTTGTCTACATTTCAGGGCCATCTGCAATCACACAAGGCCAATCATTAGTAAGGTTGTTACCAAACTTAGGTTATACCTTACTGCTTGCCTTAATAGATTTGCTTTATTTCCATGTGATGTTAATTATTGGAAGAACATGTCCATGAAAGATTATAATGTTGAGTCCTATTTGCTTAGGTGGTTTCCAAATTTAATTTTCTGGTATAGCTAAGGGGATGAAATTTTTTTTGACACATTTTATTCTTAATTTTACATCTAATTATCCTTAAAGATGTCCTTTGAGCAATGATAAATTTCAAAAAAATTTATGCACTATTCGACATGTGCCCCTTCCCCACGACTAAGCTAAACACTCTGGGTTCAAGTAGGTTCAAATGGAATGAACAACGGAGTACCAGCGAGCAAGTTATGGATATGAAAGCAAAGGGTGCACAATCGTGAGTCATAGAGAGGAATTTGAAAAACTTCCCCTGCATGAACAGTTGCAAATGATGTTGATTAGCACAAGGGGATCCCGTATATATATTTTCATCGAAGTTAGGGCACTTAGAGAATGTACTAAATTTTTAATATTTCTTTTGAAATTAAATGATGTAAACTAAGGACATCTGGACGATTGTTAAAGGGTTCCAAGATAATTCAACTAGTTCTGAAGGCACGAAAATTATGATGGTGTGGAATTTATCAATAAGAACCTCGAATGGTAGAGAAAAAGGCTATCTAATGATTCATAGGAATGTTGAATCGGAGGGATAGTAATAAGGGAAAGAATATCATGAACAATACACTAAGGATGGTGTGTGTGAGCTGTGTCATAAGTGAAAATTACAAAGGATTACACAAGTGTATCCTCGCCAAAGTAGGTTCCAACCTATAATGCCCTTGTGTAACCACACTTAAAACTGTTCGTGGGTACTAGAAGGGTTAAATGTAATCCACACTGATTCCACAAAACACACACATGTAAATATCACTGGAATGAGGTAAGAATTCTATGTTACACATGACACAAGCTACAATTACACGAACAATGACATGAGATGAAATATAGAAGGGATCGTAGAGATTGGGACATGAGGTAACTGATCCAGGGCACAGTGAATCCTGCGTGAAAAGCATGATTAACGTGTCATTAACCTATCATTCCAAGATCAAGACCAAGTCCATTCGTCTACTCAGTGACATCACATTGTTTCATCCCATGATGAGCAACTATGAAAGTACCATAACAACAAGGAGTACTATCACTTGGTGTTTTATTCAGGGGAGGAGTGATTTTTGGTTTGTCGCACTTCCTTTTTCTTTTTCTTTCTTTTTCTTTTCTTTTTTTTAAATAGTGAATCCAAAGAAACTACTAACCTTCAGGCATGGGTGCATGTCTTTTCAATGAGAACCCCTAGAACAGCATTGGATTTTTGAGTGCCCTTTTGATTACTCTTACTCCCATTTTTGTTAGATCTATAAGGATCTTAGTACAACCACATTGCACGATAACTCCCATAGACGTCACTAAAGAGAATCCACAAGTTCCCTTGATGTCACACCCTAATCATTCCCTCTTGATCCATCCTTCTTTATTCCAGGTACAATGAACACAAAATTAATTTTAAGTTTTAAAAATGTCAAGAATATCATTGTACCCTTGAACAGAACCTCTTATTTGTAGAGTGGATGAGTGGATGTAATGGGCTCACTATCCAAATAATTAACCACTCGCAACTCGATAACATAAAACACACCTCAACCAATGATCCACATGAGTGTTTTATTCATAGACAAGATTACTTATAAAAATGTAAAAAGACAAAAGGATAAAAAGATAAAACAAGAAATTGAAAAATGAAAAACTAGAAAACAAAAAGTTGTAAAATTCAAGAAAATAAAAAGTATTTATTAATCTTGCTTGCTATTAGAATGGGGGATATGCCTCATAGCTAAACGGTTGAGGATGGCAAGGATTAATAAATGAAGATGGGGATCCTTGCATGTTGGAAATATTTGAACTTGGCCGTACTTACCCCATCGAGGTTCCCACACCTGATTGTAGTAAGCATAATTGGGCAATTTATACGATGTAGTTCCCAGATAGCGAGTTGACCCACTATGATATTTGGGACCATTAGATGATATGCAAGGATTGGTACGTTGCCCTCCATGCCTATGTTCATTGGGCTGTATGGTTGTTGGAGTGTTAGTTGGTGGCCCTGATGAAGTACCATGAGGCATTGGGTTCAAAGATAAGGGTGCATCATAATGTTGGACTTGTGCTGAGTTGGATGATGCAGTGGCCTTAGAATTGTGTTGTCCCTTCCTAGGGTCATTTCTAAAGAAGGGACATCTTCGATGTTGCTGAGGTCTATCACTATTGTTGGAAACAGTAGCACAAGTA
>MNCI01006414.1:108004-149840 GCA_015680685.1 Gnetum montanum
AAATTTTATTTAATTATATATACAATTATTATAAAATATTGCTAGGTGGTTTTTTTCTACTATATTTAAGCTTCTAATTAATAATTTTTATCTATTTTATTGCTTCCTTTTGAATTATTAACTCAAGGTTAAATCCAGATCCTGGGGTTTCATAGCATCTCTATTAGTTATTTATAGGATAATTAATGGGAGTGTTACATCATCATAAATAGGCTAAAGGCATACAATGAGATGAAAAATCACATGAAGGAGATACAAATTAAAAGAATGATAGACTATATGAAACTGACTAACGTCTAATATGCAAACCTAGGTAGCCAGGATCCAAACCGGAGAAGCAAGTCACTAGCTCCTACCTTTTATATGAGATGGAGTTCAAGCTTCATAAGAAAACAAAGTAGAAACTAGAGATAGCTAATGTGGAGCTTGAGGTTTTCAAGAACAAATTTGAAGATTAGTGATCATTCACAAAGAACTTGTCAAAAAAATGACATACCACCATGATCTGCAAAATACTATGTGAGTGTTTAATGTCAAATGTAAGTAATTCACAACTTGGTTTGTGAATTCCATGAATATTTTTTCAACCTTTCCTTATCCATGGGATGTGCCTACACTAGCCACTCTATGCAACATCACATAGACCATTCATGATCCCCAAAACATGGAGGAGAAGATGAAGGCATTATTAGATTTCTTTAAATTATCTAAAGCAACAAAGTAACAACGGAGCATCAATATGAACCATAGGAGCCTCCACCTCCTAGCATCACATAAAGCATCTACTTTTTCCCATCATTGTACCTAGCAACTAGTCAATTTTTTTTAAATGTCCAATTTTTGTTAAACTTCATTGTACTTAGTTGAATAGTTTTGTAATATTGAATTCATGTCTTGTTGAGTATGTTGATCAATAAATTAATTAATTTTTTACTTTCCCTAATTTTTATAAGCAACTTGGTCTGACTTTTATTCACTTGAGGATGAATTTTTTGTTAGTTGTGGAGGAACAATGAAATGTAAATCCATTAGCTCCATCGACGGATATGTGTAAATGTAGTTCCAATGATGCATCCTTTGATTTGTTGATGTAGTCTTGTGTTTTGCCTATATAATTATGCATACCCACCACATTTATGGCACCTTTGATTAGTATCTTAACCAAACTCTTACTATTTTTGTCTGTGAAAGTTATAATTTTTTTTTAAGTACCCACAACATGGATTGAGTTCATTGTATGGAATTTCATTCAAGTGCATCATGTGCCTAGACACTTATGCATGTTGATAATAAAATCTTAATTAGTTCTATCCATTGTAGCACTTAGATTAGCATTTGGTCTATTTTTTATTCTTAATGCATTGTACTTTCCTATACTTAGTAATTAAATATTTTATTTAGTGATAGCACTTGAGTACAACCACTTCAAGCATAATATATTAATGTTTGGTAACCTAGTGGTGAATACTTGGTAAACCTAGTAGTAGATACTTTATAACCCAATGAAATTAGTATAAGTTCAAGATGTGTGTGGAAAGTGGGAGTCGATGCTTAATGCTTAGGCTAGTTTAGACCTCCTTTATGTTCTTAGTTAATTAGTTTAATACTTTTATTTTTTTAATGTTTTAATATTTTAAAATAATAATAAAATCATCCTATGCCTTAGTCATACCTAACCATACTACTCAAACTAACATAAGTTGTGACTAGGGAAACAATGATCAACAATCCAATGCTTAGTTATCTAGAACATCATGCTATCCCAAGTTCACAAAATTAACCAGATTATGCATGAATTCTTGTGATCTATATGGTTGAGCATAGGGTCTACTCCACCATTAATTACTTATAAAAATCATTTCAAGAGAGCATCATTTAACTTTATAAAATGATATTATTCTTGATTAATAGAGAAGAAATAAAAAATGTAGTAATGACAGTAAGCATTTCCTTCCTTAAAACTAAATATGTTATAAATTATTTTGGCTTTTAAGTTCTTTTACAATGATAGAAAGAATAGCTAGAGATGTTAGAGGCATCATCTCTCTCAAAATATATTATAAAAAAAGTATAATTTATAAACCATTTAGAAAGAAAACTAGCTTATCATGATAAAATATGAAGATGTCGACACAATGAAATTGAAGTAAGAAAATATTTAAAAATACCTCATTTAGGAAATTAGTATATATCTATACTTATCATGTGATCAAACATGTTAGATGATGATTCTCCTATGGATTTGAAAGTAGTGTCTTTCACCACAGACTCAAAAGCTAACACTTCAATTAATGGTTGTAGAACAGCAAGAGGAAGATGCATGTCTTTTTGAATAGTGCTAGGATGCTTATGAACTTGCTCATCAATCTTATTAAATATGGCCTCAAGTTTTGGTGGACTCATTATTGGAATGGTAGCTATGTCATGACCTAAATAAACTAATAAACTTAATACTTCTTTATATGAGCAATAAATTCATCAATGATAACATATTCTTGTAGTTTTTCCATTGTGGCATCATGATTTTTCTTCTACTCATAGAAGGCTTCTTCTGCACAAGATTTTTGTTTAGGATTTGGTATGTTCTATCATGCTCAACATTCAAAATAAGATCTATATTAAGTAAGACTATGAATTTATGTTTGCACCATCATAGTGATGTCTACTATTCATATTTAACAGTTAGCTCACCTTAAATTATTTGTTGATTTACTCTTAGCTAATTATTATTTATTTTTTTAAATAGTGTGATAGTTTACCTATAACTATATATACTCCTAGATATTCGTATCTAGTACCCTTGAACCACATATGAAATTGACCAATCACTTGGACTCATATCTCTTACTATGTAGTATAATATTTAGAGTGTATGTGATATATTAATATTAACACCATGGTATTTATCTCTCTATGATGTGGTTAAAATTCAACATCTAAATGTTAACTTATATCAACATAATTGGTTGTTTATCTCATTGAACTTTATGGTCTCCTCTATCATAAAACTTAACATGATGTCAAAACCAACTTATATTGATTAATATCATTAACATCACAAGCTCAACATAGTGGTTTAGTAGGTAGATCAAATAAATGCTATGGTAGGTATATATACCAAAACTATAAAGTCATATTTTTACCTTTATAAAATCACAAGTAAATTATGTAGAGCTTTAAACATTTTAGAAATTGGTGAATCTTGTTGTTATGAGCATTAATTTTCAATAATAATCATTTAAAATTGTTCAATATAAGTAAAACAATCATTTTTTAAAGTTATCATAAGTTTCATAGGGAGTGATGATAAGATGTTTGTTTCTTAAGTCAAATTGTCATATCCCCATTCCCAAATGATGTTACTGCCTAATGAAGATGGTGCCTTTTCATAACAAGTTTTATTGTTATCTTAACAAATATTTGAAAGGGTAGTTGTAATTAATACCTAAAAGGGCATGTTGTAATAATAGACATGTCTCTCAAGGTCACTGGGGGTTTAACCTAAGGCATTTATACTTGAGCTTAGAGGTCATGCTAAGCATGGAGTGGTGGAGCTGGTACAGGCAAGTCACGAGAGCTGGGTTAAGCAAGATAGGAAGTGGACTAGCCATCCCTTCTAGTCGGTTAAAGGCCTAGCCATGGTGGCAATGCTGGATTGCCTCTAAGGGATAGATGCCAAAGGAAGAAAAACCTAAGGAATAGTCTTAGAGCACAATCTAAATACGCTATTCCATATCAATAAAGCATTCTTTTCTTTCTCTTTTTGCATTTTTCCTATTATTGCTTTTATACATAATGTCAAATATCACATATATTTTGCATTTGGTATATTTTCTTCACACACATAATGCCTAATATATCATATATTTGATGTTTGCAAGGACATCCGAGGATGGGATGTCACATGAATGCCTGAGTTTAAGTTTGGATATAGCCACTTAAAGAGATTAGGCTTCACTCATCCACTAATCCTCCTAGAACCTCACTTGGTAAAATGAGCATTGTGGCTCTAGGTAATAATCCTCTTATAAGTTTAGCGAGGAATAGAGTGAAAATTTCATTTTTTATTCTAATGCAAAGTTTTGAGAAATATTTTGAATTATTTTTGATATTTTAGATTTCAAATCTATTTAATATTAAATATGCATGATTTGAGGGAGTAATTTAAGATTTCATAACCTCTATTTCTTGTGTTTTTAGGATAACTTGTTGAAATCCTAAGTTTCATTAGCTTTTGTAACAAATGTTTGTGAAATATCTCATGGTGAAAGAGGAAGAGAACATTCACAAAGCACATCAAAAAGAAAGCACAACATGATGATGCCTTCTCTAGAGCCTTCAAATCATGAAATTTCTAAATCACCATCACCTAAATCACCATCACCATTACCACTATTGGCATTGTAGCATAAGCCTTAATGTGGATATTTCCATGGTGAGGGATCATTCTCCATGGTGAAGAAAGATACCAATTAAATTTGAGTCTACTCTATAATGTTAGCCCATTATGAAGTTGTGGAAAATAAGTTACTAAGGCTCAACTAGCTATTGATAAAGTAAGAATATGTTAGCTATTTGGTACTATGGATCATTGTTTAATATTATCATTTTGACTCAAATTTAATGATGAAATTGGTAGACAATGGTTTCTTCATGAAGTTGGAAAGATCAAGTTTAACTACATTCATGGAATTTGTGGTGCCAAAAGACCAACTATTGGTGAAAATTTTGGTAAAACTTATAATGATGGCCATGTTATTTTCTAGTTTTAAAAAATTTAATTATTTCAAGGATTTTAAAAGAGGTTTTTATGATTCTATTTCTAGATGATGAAGGTTAACTCTGCACTAAAGAAAGTTGACGAAGCATTAGTTGGTTGAGTTATTGTAGATTCAATGTTGTAGATGCTACATCATGCTTACATTGTAGCATCCTTATCGATGCATCTCTACTAGTTGCTACATTTCATATGCTACGTCACATCTGTGATGTTGTAGCTGTGTCGGTGCGTACCCATTGACACAATCTCATTAACACATGGGATGATGCATTGATGCATGGGATGATGTGTCAATGTAGCATCTACCTTTGCCTATAAATACACATGCTCTCGCCACGTATTTGACATCTTTTGATCAATAAAGTAGCTAAACCCTTGTATTTTTATTCTGTAGTCTTTGTGAACAGTTAATGAGTGCCTAGAGTATGGATCTAAGTTATTTGTATGACATCTTATTTGAGTGGCAATGTACCTGGACACATTCCATGAAAGGCAATAAGATCAAGATTTATTCTTATTCATTGCAGCACTTTGACTTAGATTAAATTTATTTTCCATGCAATTTTACTTTACATGTACTTAGTTAATATTTATGTTTTGTGTACTTAGTTAATATTTATATTTTCATGCACAGTAATCAATTGGAAAAATGAGTGTGACTAGTTTTGAGTGTAAACACGTATTTGCTTGGTAATCCCAACAATATTATTGCTTGGTTTTCCCAGTAGTATAGCACTTGGTAATCCCAGTAGTAGATACATGGGTTCAAGACATGTACAGCAACCTAGGAACAGACACTCATTGCTCATAGTTAATTAGATTAAATAATTAATTTTTCTATTATCGTTAGGAGTAGCATAAAGCCAAAACAACATCAACAGTCATATGGCTCACTTTGGACTAAACCATACCTAATAAAGCTACCACTAGTCCAAGTGGGAAGATAGTGAACTACGATCAATGACTAACAATCTAGATGCACAACTAGTCCCATCCATAAAGTTTGATCGAATTGTGCATGACTGTTGTGATTCTTATGGTTGGGCATAGGGGGTATCCACTACTCATGAAAAGTGCTCATCAATTGGTCGAATGATTTATGACTTAAAAAAACTAAAACAAGTTCTATACCATTTTCATTACTAGATTTTTAATCCCTCAATTGATGATGTCATACTCTAGCTTAGTAGAAGCTATTACCTATAAGATATGCATAAAAGATAGAAAAAATTCAATTTCATGATCTCTATTGAGCCTTCTCTATATCATGGTGAAAGAAAGTAGGTGAGTGTATTGGCTTTATATCCTCAAGAAGGAGTTAAAGATTTAGACACCTACTTATTATCATTTCTCCTCACCATATTTCTTATATGGTCATCTTGTTCATACCTTTCTTAAAGTGTTTAATAATTCAAAATTACTAGATGTCACCATGGTGGTAAAGAATAAGAATAAAAAATTGTTATCTAAATTAGTTAATGAAGCATTCTAAATAGAAGAGAAAAACATCATAGCAATACCTTGTTTGAAGTAGCTAGAAAGAGTTCAGATAGAGGATTGAAAAGTACTTGACAGTAACTATCTATCATTATCTATGGTAAACATGATTTTGCATGACTATAAGTTTGAGAACAAGGTTACCCATTAAACTTCTTTAACACTTCAATGAAGAAGTTTCACTTGCAAGAACCATTATACAAAGAGCCCACATGAAAAGATATTCAAAAAGGTTGATGAAGATAATTATCCAAAGCTATCAAGGTCATGATGACAAAGGATATTAATCAATTGGCCAATTTCTATCCCATTGTAGTGAGTAATGATCTACTTTATGATTTGTTAATTTTAAATTTTACCATGATAGGCTAGTACTTTAAGGACAAGGCCTTTTTAACAATGTTAAATAAGAATGAACAAGTCTTTAATGATGCTCTAGCATAGAATGATAGTTTCAATAAATATTTGAAACAAGCATATGAGGATAAAGAGAAATATACTAGAGCCTTTTATAAGTATAAACCAGAGGTAGATGAGGCCTTGAAGTTGGCTCATAAGCAAGCCATTGAGCTAGAAGACCTAACACAAGCAAGAGTTTCTACATGATCCAATACTAATCTTGAAGTAGTTAATAAAGTTTAAGAGTTGATGATGAAGATAATAGAGATTCAAAATGAAAAATCTATATGAAAAAAGAGAAACTCCACACTTTTACAATACTTTGATAGTGCTTAAAAATTATTGATTCCATGGTGTAGAAGTCTAATATAATATTGGCCTTTAATGAAGAAAAGAAGAGCTTAAATGCCATAGTGAGGAAACTCTAATATTAAGTAGTTACTAATGACTTTACTACTAATTCTAAATATTTATTATGGTCAATTACTAAACTAAGCCATGAATTACCAACAATTCCGACTATTGGTTCACCTTTATTATAAGTGGTATATAATACATTTAAGAAAAGATTCCTCAAGAAGCCTAGTATAGATTATAAATCTTCAAATCCTAGTCCTAATGTACCATCGCCATTGTCAAGTGAGTTGCTTACATCCAAATATATAGTGCAAGATATCACACCTTAATCAATAGGAGAATCATCGGCTAGTGTTTTGGAGAATCTATTAAATATAAATGAAGACTATTTTGCTAAATGATGATAACTATTTAAAAGGCTTCTTGCTTGTAGTTAACTATTTGATACCTTCATAGATGACAATGAAGTTTAATTTTTTATTAGTTTCCTTGAAAAATATGTGTTAGTTCTAGATGGTTTATATTTTATATTTATGTTAGAATATATTTTGAGAGAGATAACACCATAACATCTCTAGTAGTTATTTCTAACATTTCAAAAGAACTTCTAGGCCAAAATAATTTATAACAAGTTTAGTTATAAGAAAGTAAAGTATTCACCATTGCTATACTATTTAATTATTAATTTACTAATTGAGAAGGATATTTGTTTTAAGTCAAACAATGCTTATTTAAAATGATTATTAATAAGAAATTTTGTTAGAGCATGTTACTCCATAACTATTGGTTATGAATGAAATTATTGATTTTTATTATACCATGGAGAAAGTTAAAGTGAATTTACATATTTATTAATACCCTTTTATAGCATGTCTTTCTTTATCTTCATATGCCTTCTTTAAATATTTATTGAAATTTTCATTTTGTGATAAAGCATGATTAGAAGCTTGTTTTTATTTATTCAACAACATTCCAAAGATTCTAGCCTTAAAGATGTAACCTATTATGGTGTAATTTAAAATCATAAAATCATACAGAAGATAATTAATTATTGCAATAGGATATGACTAGGCTAGTTGATTGATGTCATTTATAACTTTAGCCCTAATTGTTGTATAGTCATTTTCATCAATGCTTTTAATATATTTTCATGTTGCCTCATTAATCAAATTTTCTTCAATTGAGCTCTTAATTGAAGTTCTAAAGAAGTTAACGGTTAACTCAAAATAAGCAATGTTATTTTCAAACTTACAGTGGTGGAGAATTATGCTCATCATGAATAGTGACAAATAATTGCTCTCAAGCACATGCCACCCTCCTATTTGTACTTCTTCAGATCATTTTAGTGAGGGAATCTTCCCTACATTTTGTTTTTCCTGAGAAAAGAACTCAACAAACAATTTGGATAAAATAAATTTTTTTCTATTTTACACCATCATGATGACATCCAACAACTTGGAATTCTGAGAGACTCTAAAAAATATGGGGAGAAAATAACCTTATAAAAATGTGGCAAAGATGTATGATAGTATGCAAATGCATGATTATTTAGCTCATTCCTAAGAATGAAGAGCCAATTCACACAACTACCTTCCTTTACTAGGGTGTAGGATAGGTTGAGTAGACACTATGAAATGGGATTTTTCCTATCTTAAATACATACACAAAAATAAATAATTTTAACTAAGATAAAGTACGAGATCTTTAATTATGATATAAGTACTCTAGAAATGGGTGTTGTGCAAGCCTTATTTCAATCTTTTCTATTTTTGAACCACTCAATCAACTGATGTCTATGAAAAGTAGCTTTCTTGAGAGCAAAATTAATTTTCACCATTTAAAAATATTTTCTCAAAAATCTCTTTTTTATTTAGCCAAACTACTAGATCTTTTTAGATTATAAAATGAACTAGACATAATTAAAGTACAAACAAAATTTTCCCCTGAAGGTTGATCCTTCAGCATTGGGAACTCCATAAAATTAGTCAAGCACAATCTCTTCAACTCCATAGGAAAACCTTTACTCACTAGGTTCATAGCCAAATTTAGATCAAAATAGTAATACTAAACATTGATTTTTGGAATCCAAATACATGGCATATATGACTTTTGTTAGCAATAAGTCAAAGCTTCATGACTTATTTGCCATTACTTCAAAAGAAGTTGATAATGAATCTTTAATTCTTTTTGAGGTCTTTCTCACAATGGAGGATGAACCCTTATGATGGAAGGATCCATCACAAAGCTTGAACTATAGTGATAGTAGTGGCATTAATGACAGTAACTCTAAGATTGTATGCTCAAAAGACTATGGAGTAGGTGTCTTATTATTATGCTTCCTTTTGAATGAACTTCGTGATTATTCTTTTCTTTGTCATTATGAACCATTTTTACAAACATTTGTAACAAAAAATTATATAAAGTAAGATTTCTAAAAGTAACCCTAAAACATCAAGGAATAAAGGTTATTGATGAGCTATGAGGTACTGCCTACGTCCAACCAAATATATCATAAAGCGTTCACATGCGATCTGGTTGAATTCTGTAGACTTTATTGTTTCTAGTGCACTAGTTCTTTAGGAAGCAAATCTAGCCTCAAGGGTAATTGTTGTCTTTCCAAGTACACTTGTGACATTCGTTTGTATCGTTAAGCGTAATTGAGGCATCTGATTTTTATCATTTTTTGTTTTATGGTTTGGTGTTGAAAATCTAGATAAAAAGAATTTGATTAACTAATCTAAATTACCTAATTAACTAGCATTTAACTAATCCTAACATAAGCATCTGATCCCACTTTCTGTACACATCTTGAACCCATGTATCCATTGCTAGGTGAGCAAGCACTATGCTACTGGGCATACCAAGCAATAACATTACTAGNGCAAGCACTATGCTACTGGGCATACCAAGCAATAACATTACTAGGATTACCAAGCAAATACATGTTATGCTCAAAGTGGTCATACTGATGTGTGTAATTTATCTAGCTTAATTGCTTCATTAATGTAATAACTAGAAAATATTTAATAACTAATGGAAAATATTTAATAAATAATTAAAAACATTGAATGCATAATTGAAATAGCTAATCTATCCAAAGTGCTGCAAGGTTTATCAAAAAGCTTATCTCTATTGCCACAAAACCTATCATGATTAGGTATAACAATGCTCGAATAAAGATCCATACACTTAATGACTCTTGCTATAGGCACTTGGGTGAAAACTTCTAACTCTCAAATGGAAAAACTGCAAGAGCTCCACTACAACTACAATCTCTACTTGTCATAAATGCATATGCATGCATGTATTTATAGCTAATTTTGAACATTGCATCAATGAGGCCTCATTGATGCATGGTAAGATGCGTCAACTAGGCCTTGTCAACAAGGCCCAGTTGACAAGGCCTTGTTGATGAAACCAACTGAACGTGAATCATCAGTTACATAATATTAAATTTGACATACAAGTCTTAAGTATTCAAAAATAAACAAATTAAAAATGCAAAGTGTCATAATCAAACTAGAACATTTGAAGAAATTATATAATATGACCAAAACCATAATTCACATATTATCCCATTTGAAATTTTGGAAATTTTGAATGCAACAGGCTTATCTTGAGTAATCTAAATAAATTTAATGAGGTTTGAAATATGTAGTCATTAAATTTTTGAAGTTTGTAAATGCTTAGAAGCTATGTATCATCTACTCATGGATTTGAAAATGATAAAATGACATGCTATAGTTTTAATATTTATGCCTAGTATTTCACTTATTACTCTTATCATCCTTAATACCATGCAAGACTTACAATGTTGGTAATTTGAATTATCATAAAGCTACTTTACTACTATGTTAAGTTTTATGATGAAAGAGATCATAAGGTCCAAGAAAATGATAAACAATTTATGTTGATATAAGTTAATATAACTGATGAATAGCAAGTCTTTCCTATGCCCAAACATATGATTCACAAGAATTCACATGCAATCTGGTCAAATTCTATAGATGGAACTAGCGTAACATCTAGATTATTAAGCATTAATCACAAGTCATTGTCTTCTCACTTAGACTAGTAGTAGCTTGATCATGTATGGTTAAATCTAGAATTCGGCATATGATTATTGTCATGGTTGGGGCCTAAACTAACTAAATAATAACATAGAAATTAATTATATAATCTAATTAATAATATAATTAAATCCAAGACTATCCTAAGAATAATGAATGTCCATTTCTAAGTTTCCATACATGTTTTGAACTGACATATCCACTACTAGGATTACCAAGTGTTATGCTACTAGGTAGACTAAGCAATAATGCTACTAGGATTACCAAAAAAATATGTATTTATGGTTGAAACTAGTTACACTTATTCTACCAATTGATTAACTTACATGGAAATGTAAATATTAATTAAGTATATAGAAAGTAAATTGCATTGAAAGTAAATCTATTCCAAGTCAAAGTGCTACAATGAATACGAATCAATCTTGATCTTATTATCATTTATAAAATGTGTCCAAGTACAATGTCACTTGAATACAATACCTTACAATTAACTCAAATCCAAATTACAAGCACTTTCTAACTATTTGCTAAGATTACGAAAGAAAACTACAAGAGTTCAGCTATACTATTGACCAAATGATACCAAATACGCAATGGGTGCTTACATATTTATAGGCAAATATAGACATTGCATTGACAGGGATATGCTAACTCATTTGGCTATGTCAATGGGGATTCAATAATGAGGATGCACCAACATAGCTAAGTTATAGCAAATGTGATATAGCATCTATGATGTAGTATATGTAGTGTAGCATCTACAATGTAGCAGCCAACTAATATGCATTGATGCAGATGTGATGTAGCATCTATGATGTGGTATTTGCAATATAGCATTTTTGATATGTTAGCCAACTAATACACTTAACAAAATGATGCTTCATTGTATTCACACAACTCTACTACCTAACATATCAAGTTTCATCATATCACCATGAATAACTAAAAGCTTGTCCTCAAGTTATATATAGATGGATGAAGTTCCATTACAAAAATTATGGGGTGACCAAGACTAGATTGGCTACCATTACAAAATTGGAGTGCCATATTACAAAATTTTATTCAAGTGGATGTACTAGAACATGACAAAAAATACTGGACATAAATTGAATTTTGCAAGATTGTAGAAGTCTTAAAAATTTGCTGATGATTAATCTTCATGTTGTTGTTAGTGGTAATAGTTTTTTCAACCTTGGTTGTTATGTTGATGCTTCTCTTTTATGCAGTTCTTTTTGAAGAATGAATTGAAATTTCTTCTCATCAACCCATGGTTTTCTAGGCCACAAACATGTAATGATTGAGCTTTAATTATTATATATGCTATTTGTCAATGATCATATCATCCTCTATCCTTCTCTTGGCCTCTTTTCGTTGCCTTGTAAAGTACCTTCAATCTTAGACATTTCTTTTAGCATCATCTACAATCACTAAAGATCAATGTTAGTTTTGGTAATTTTTCTTTAATGATTAACACTTTTAAATTATTGGTTAGGTCAAACTTAGAAAAAATTCAGCATTTAAGCTCAAGGTGACTACAAAATAATGTTAACAAGGTGATGAGTCATTGTTGGTTGACTATGTCGATGAGGCCTCATTGACACAGTTGACCGTGTTGATGAGGCCTCATCGACAAGGCCCCGTCAATGCATCTCGCCCTGCGTCAACAAGGCCTCTTCGACACAATGTCTATCCATCACCTATAAATATGTGCCTACTAGCCACATTTATGGGGAATCCAAATTTTAGTAGTAGCAAAGCTCTTGCATTTTTTCCATTTGAAATTTAGAATTTTTCCCCCAATTGCCCATAATAGGAGTCATTAAGTGTACATATCTTTATTCGAGCTTTGTTGTACCTGAGCACAATAATGTGTGTTGTAATAAAGATGAGCTTTCTGATAAATCTTGCAGCACTTTCAATAGATTAGCTATTTTATTTATGCATCTAATGTTTTCAATTATTCATTTATTAATTTCTTTCAATTAGTTATTAAATGTTTCCCAGTTATTACATTAATGAGACAATTAAGTGAGATAGATTACATACATAAGTATGACCACTTCAAGTGTAACACATATTTGCTTGGTAATCCTAGTAGCGTTATTGCTTGGTATGCCCAATAGTGTAGTGCTTGGTCACCCAACAATGGATATGTGGGTTAAAGACATGTACGGAAAGTGGGAATAGACACTTATGTTAGGATTAGTTAAATGATTAGTAAATTAGCTAATTTAGATTAGTTAATCAAATTACTTTTATCCATTTTTGAGCACCAATCTATAAAACATAAAAAATGATAAAAATTGAATACCTTAGCTACACTTAACCATACCACAAACATCACAAGTGTAATTGGAAAGACAACAAATGACCTTAAGGCTAGATTCACTTCATAACGGGCTAGTGCACTGGAAACAACAAAGTTCACAGAATTCAACCGAATCGTGCATAAACACTTTGTGATTTATATGGTTGGGTGTAGGGGTACCTCGCCGCTCATCACAAGGCTATGAGATAACTAAAATCGTTAAGTTGTTTAAGTCATTTTGATTATTGTACTATTATTTATCATAATGTCCAAAAATGAAATGTTAGAAAAAGTTCCAAAATTTTTAAAGTCACATTCTTAGTGCCCACAAGAAATGAGCTCAACTCTAAAATCTCACAAGTTGTTGAACATAAAAAAAAAAGGTTTGGTTCAGAAGATGATTAAGAAATATTGAATTTGGAGGATAGTTCAATATAAAAGCATATAAAAGCCATAAAATTAATCAAAATAGATGAGAAGTAGTCTCAAAATCATGCATAAATTTAGAAAAGTTTCTCATGATGTTCTTGAAAGATATGGTGTTTTGGCTTAGAGGTATGATCAACAAAAGTCATGCAAGTGGATCCTCCTCAAAGCAGGCTCCTACAATAATGCCCTTGCCTAACCACTTCTATAGCTGGCTGTGGATACCTTAGAAGTTAAATGTAGATCATGCCTTTATTCTAAACAACATAAAATTTCCTTGATTAGGATCCTACATTAAACTACACAAAACCATTAGGTACATAATTATATGTAATGATAAGATGAATTATGGGATGACAAGGTATTGTAGAGTTTCAATGTAAGGTACCTTACCATGTTTGTAATAGATTTTTTATGTTAATTGTGGTTAAAATAACCATCGTATTTATGTTTCTAGGTTTCAAACCAAGTCTATACCATTACTAGTGATGTCACATTAATGTTTACCTCCCCGTCTAGCATCATGAGTCCACAACAACCACAAAGAATGAGCTTCACTCTAAAAAAAAGAAGAAAAGAGAAGAAGGAAGTAGTTTTAGAGATTACTGAGGAAGAAATTTGGGCCTTAGTTAGGGGGTACCTTTAGGCATGGTAAATTTATCTTTTCAGCCTCATAACTAGTGCTTGTATCCCAAGAGATCTTCAGAGAGGTTCGCCTTAAATTTCTATCATTGTTTTTTTTTCTCTCTCTTTTTCTTTTTATTTAATTCTATTTTTTGTTTTTTGCAACCACACCTTACAAGGACATACTTTCTTTATGGTTGATGGTAAGAGTAATGATATGCTCTATGAGGAGTGATAGGTCTTAAGAAAGAAATCAAGAAGAGAACACCCATTTCCTACTTGGTCTTTCCCTCTTTCTTCAAGGCACAGTGATCATTAGTTAGTTTTAGTAAGAAGAAGCATATTGCTTTCATCATAAAGACCTCTTATTTATAGAGTTGGAGGGATGAATGATGTAGTCTCACTACTTTATACAATTATTTACCTAATCATCTTAATAGCATAGAATAAAGATGCAACACATGGAGTTGACTTCTGCATCATGAAAGGTAATATTATTAACATAGCAAACATCCATAAAACATAAAGGAAATAACTCAAGAAAAGAAAAAATTATAATGAAAAGAAAAGAAAAAATAACAAGAATTGGAAAACATATTTAATAATTGAAACTTTTGAAGAAATATTAAATTGATAAAAATTTATAAAACAAAAAGTGAAAATACACTTATTAGTTCTTAATTCAAGATGAAGCATCTCTCACATGACTAAACTCATGGGCAAGCATTCTAAAAATGGACTACACATTTCCTTGGTTATACACCATATTTTTTTCATTTATCATCTTTAGTGAGTTAAGTTTTCAATTTTTAGCACATTTAAAATTGATGATAATTAAGTTTCAATTATTTGGAGACATATATTCAACTAGACTAGAAGGTGTTTTCTTTTTACAGGTTCCATATATGTTCCCTTTTTGATTTCTTATTTTAGTTCTTGGATCTCCTTGTTTAACATCTTCTTTTGATGTATAATCAAAGTGTAAGATGTCCTTCTCTAAGTTCTCTTGGACTAGAACTAGTAATTTGGTTGGATGTTTCCATGCATCTTTTGAAGGATTTGGTATTTTCATTTTCTAGCCACCAAGTGTCTTTTGATTTAGTGGCTGTTGTGTAAATATAGTTTTGCATACATACTTGTTCCTCAAGTCTATTATGGATTGGTATAAGGATTTGTTAACATTTTGAACTTTCAACCCACAATTAAACCCTTTATTATTATTAGCAATGTATAGAATTTTATGTCTCTTCATAATGATAGGTTCATATCTATGTTTTGTATTGAAGTGATAATGGTTATTGGCTTTTTTGTAGGATTAGAAAACATTGTTTTTTGTGAGGAAGAGAGTTGCCCTAGATTGGCCTTGTGCTAGTGTTGATAAGCTACTAGGTCTACTCGTTTTATTCATATGTGTGGAAACTATCTTGAAGAAAGGATGTTTTCAAGACTTATGCTTAGATCTACTAACGTTATCATTCACTTGTATGTTCACAACACAAGTGTCATTGTTTTGTTGAGATTCTAGTGCCAATCCTTTCTACATTGTTGGTGGTGACATATGTTAAAGGAAAGTATGATGGTATTGAGGATGTGACAGATGATGAGTGATGAGCGGCGAGGTATCCCTATGCTCAACCATACGAATACGAACATTTCACACATGATCTGGTTGAATTCCAAGAAATAAGTGCTTACATGCCTATGTGGAATAAGGATGCATTAGTTAATCATTGTCTTCCCAAACTCACTTGTATGTCATGGTTGTATGATTAAGTAAGCTTGAGGCATATGATTTTTATGGCTTTTATATTTTTATGTCTTCTGCTAATAAGAGGGGAGAGAGAGAGGACTAAGTGACTATCCTAATTTAACTACTCATTAACTAAGTTTTAACTAATCCTAACACTAGTATCCATTCCCACTTTCCATACACATCCTAAACCAGTGCAACGTTGTTGGGATTACCAAACGTTAATTGTTATTGGGTTACCAAGTGTTACATGCATGCTCGAAGCAATTGTACTGAGTGTATTTACTTAGGAGAGTTGTAGGATGAGAGAGAACATTAATCAACTAGAAAAGCATTAAAAATAATAATTAACACTAATTAGTCTGTTCTAGATGCTGCAAGGTTTATCATAAAGTTCATGTTTATTGCCATACACAAGGTATGCTCAAGTACACAATACTCAAATAAAGATTTGTTCACTTTATGACTCCTACTATGGGCACGCAGAAATAAATCTAACTCTAGAAGGGAAAATGGCAAGAGTATGGCTAAGGGACTAACTAATCTACTACAAAACCAAGGGTGCCTGCCTCTTATTTATAAGTGAGGAGACAAGCCTCGATATTGGGTATCCGACATCGCATGGTAGGCTTTGATATCATGGACCTAATATCATGATCCCAATATCACGGTTCATCAATGAGAGGCATGGGATGTTGAACCCATAGGAGATGTTGTAGGTTGATGGTATTCAGGAGAGTAGTAGTAGTAACTTGAGGCATCGGAAGTAGAACCATTAGGAAAAATAGTTTGTTGAACATAGCTAAAGATATGAATTTAAATGGGAAGAACAATCATTATCTCTCTTCTAGATGGGGCCAAGCTAATTTTTTCCATTTCATCAAATGGTAAATAAGTAGTAACTTGGCAAAGATATATTAGATTTTTTAAAATTAAATGACATGTTCAAAGAAGTTGGGAATAGAACTACACTAACAAAGTGTTTTAAATGACTAAATCCAAAGGCCGTTCAAAGGAGATTCATTTCAAATCCTTCTTAAATACATACAAGTTTCAGCATCAATTACCATTACACGTAGGACTGTAATGACTTTCTAGCAAAATTTTGTAGAAACTTTATAGAGTGACTAAAGCAAAGATAGTTATCCCCAAATTCTCATAACAATCTAAGTAATCAATAGGATAGATATTCATCATGCCAAAGAAATACATCAAAACTAAGGAAGAGAATTATTTTTTTTTTTTTACCAAGATGTGCCTCTTCAAGTACTAATTGAGTATCTACATGGCTTCGATTTTTCCACTTTTCAGTTACAAAGATGGTTAGAATCAAATGAAGACCTTAAGCTTTAGGATCCAAAAGAGGAAGATCCATAGCCACCTTTCTACCATGACATAGATCATAAGTACTCCTAGTGATCTCATTTAGAGTCTTTTAGCAAAGAGAAGAAATAGAGAAGTTTTTATCAATGTATGGGCTTGTAGAAAATTGGCTTTAGACCTAGGACCAATTTAATTAGAGATGTTATCAACTGGGTTTTCTCTTAAATAGAATATAGTAGAAATTGTTTAAAATTTAAGAAGAGGCTAGAACAAAAAATTAATGTCAATCCAAGAAGAAGCTATGAGTTATATGCCTTTCCTTTGCCCAGTTGCTTCAAATGAAATACTAGCAATGAGATTGTTGCAACAATCCCAAGAAGAATTGTAAAATAAATAGACAAGAGTTATACTTGGTTGGGATAAACATCTCTACATTTTTTTGGCTATAAGAAGAGTTTTCCTAGCTTTAATGAGCTCAATTTCCATCATTGCATTTTTATTGTTGCTATGAAAATTTGTTCAAGTTCCACTATTACCTTCATCATAGCCCAACATTTAAAAGTCTTAGCCATTGTTGAATATAACAAACCTTTCATCAAGTTTATTTTATGAACACCCAATTGCAAAATAGTATAGAAGATACCATGGCCAATAATACTCAATTTAATATGAGTTCATTCTTGTTATACCATGTTTTGACTATAGTCCCAGGTCTTAGAGATTTAAACCTATTTTCACCCTATATGCTAAAGAAAGACAAACAAAATGAAGATGGCCCTATTATGACTTTTACCTTGTTGCATGTCATAAAGAGTATTTTGATGTCCAAACCTTGGAATTATTTATGAATATTGTTTATCCACTACTATATCAATTTCTTACTAAGAGTACTATCCCAAGGGTAGAACAAGTCATCATAGATGAAATTACAGCTAAGTGTAAAAGAGGAGTATTCTTTAATGCCCATTATACAGAAATTATTATAGGTGGATTTGAAGGAAGGCCAAGGAAGTTGCTAGGATTTGTGGTCCCTTATTTAGCAAATCTAGAAGTAGGAAGACAAATGCAAAATAGCCCACTATGGCATGATTATATGGCAGGTAAGGTTTTTCTTTTGCAGATTGGTTTTTGGTATTTTGAGAATGCCCATCATATAATGAATATAGGGGTCAAATTTGAGAAAGCAATATTTCCAAAAGCAAACCATAGGTTCTATAATCCTAATAAGGATTTTAGGAAGGTTCACGAGCATTAAGAAAATGATGTCATGTATTCTTTAATGAATGATGAACTAGTAAATATGACCAAGCAATAGGTCGAGGACGAGGTTAGAAGAACCCTCTCCATAATTATGCCTGAAGAATAGTGTAGAGGATAGGAATTATTGGTCAACAAATGATTTAAAGAGGATAATCATATATTAGCTAAATGGTTTAGTCAAGCTCAGTTGATCAAAACGAAGAAAAATTACTCCTCATTGTAAAATGACAAACTAAATAAAGCCTTATATTCAAATTCCTTCACTTGATTTATAGAAGTAAGAGAGAAAAGAAGGCAACATCTAGAAATTCTTTCTAGTAAAAAGATGTTGCTATCAAGAAAAGAGCATTCATCTTCAGGAATCATGACAACTAGTTTTGATTCTTCATTATTAAAGGCCTCAACTCTTTTAGATTTTCCTTTAGGATATATCATCAAGGGAGGGCCAAAATCTATTAAAGTTAAAACTACTAAAGGAAGATTAAATTTCTACCTAGAAAAGCTAAATGTTGAAGAATTAGTTATTTTTTAGTCTAAAAATATAGATTCAAAAACAGGCAAAACAAAGATGACCATGTCACATCATGAATTGAAAGAAAATTTATCAACAGTCATTATTAATTACTTAAAAACTACTAATGTTACTATTAAATACCAATAACGAGAGATTGAAAGGATGAAGAATCTACATCATTCTATGCAGTTAAATTTTGAAGGATTATTCTAATGCAGTTAAATTTTGAAGGATTATTCTAATGCAGTTAAATTTGTACTTATTCTTTAATCCTTCAGCCAGCACGAGTGGGGCCCATCCTATTTTTTAGTTGTCATTATTATTTTTTCCTATTTTTTTTAGTTATCATTATTTTCTTTCTCTATTTTTTTAGTTGTCATTATTATCTTTTCCTATTTTTAAGTTATCAATATTATCTTTCTCTATTTTTAGTTGTCATTATTATCTTTTCCTATTTTTTAGTTATCATTATTATCTTTCCCTATTTTTTAGTTGTCATTAGTATCTTTCACTATTTTGTCATTATTATCTTTCCTTATTTTTTAGTTGTCATTATTATTTTTTATTTATTTTTTAGTTGTCATTATTATCTTAACTATTTTTTAGTTGTCATGATTATCTTTTCCTATTTTTTAGTTGTCATTATTATCTTTCTCTATGTTTTTAGTTGTCATTATTATCTTTTTCTATTTTTTAGTTATCATTATTATCTTTCTCTATTTTTAGTTGTCATTATTATCTTTTCCTATTTTTTAGTTATCATTATTATCTTTCCCTATTTTTAGTTGTTATTATTATCTTTCACTATTTTTTAGTTGTCATTATTATCTTTCCTTATTTTTTAGTTGTCATTATTATCTTTTCCTATTTTTTAGTTGTCATTATTATCTTGCCTATTTTTTAGTTGTCATGATTATCTTTTCCTATTTTTTAGTTGTCATGAAGATGTTTTATATAGACTGTTGTAGATAGGACAGATTCTGACAAATCTCTTCGACATGCCTAATAATGTCACTACAACAATTGATTACTAGTAAAGGAAAACTAATCATGGTCGAAACCAAGGTAAAGCATGTTGAGAATGAGGTTCGTTGATTACAAGAAGAGCTCGTAGCCTTGAAAATAGAAAGGAGAGATCCAACTTAGTTCATTGCACCAAAACAACTAGCACAATTTAGAACTAAGCAAATCAATTTCGTCCTTAAGAATAATAAAGAGATGGAGAATGAGAAAGAAAAGGTAAAATGGGATGCTTTAGTGGCCAAAGCCCAAACATATGTCCATGCTATAGCACTTGCTACCTTACAAAAGGAAAATAAACAACTTGCTGTAGATAACATGCAATTNGGAAACACCTTAAAAATAAACTAGTATTAGAGGAGGTACCCCAAGTTGGGACACAACCAAATGTTCGATGCTAAGTGTAACTAAAACACATAGGTCTTTCCCATAGCTGCAGGAGATGAACCAATTGATGACTGTCCAGATTGAACTTGGATGCTTGAGATGTGAGTTGAAAATAGGTGAGGCGAAAGATCTGCAACATCTCCAACCTGGTAAGCAAACATTTGTTAGAATACTCTGTCTTTTGAAATAGAACATTGCATCTTCGCTTCCTAATATAATATAAAATAATAGGTCTAATAACTTTCCACAGAAAATTAAGATTAGTAGAAGTAATGTTCAAGAATCCGAATATGGCATCCTCTTGAGATAGCTTGTAGGATGGAAAAGCTTTAGAAGTCCACTGCCACACATGTTGAGCAAAGGGACATTGCCAAAACACATGGACAAAGTCATCTAGTCCACCACATAGAGGGCAAGTGGGATTAGGAATCCCAAGATATTCTAGACGTTTTCCGATAGGAAGACCATGGTGGAGAAGACACCAAAGGAACTGCTTAATTTTGGGGAGGGTCGGAAGTTTCCAAATAAGTTGGAAGAGAGGGATCCAAAATGTTTCTGACTCTTGTTTGTGCCAATATTTATTGCAACGTTGAATGACTGCAGATGGGTCGTGCATGAGATGAAAGGGAACAAATGGCCGATAGGGAAAGAGTTTAACCCCATTAACCCATTGAAGGCCATGAAAAAGGCTTTGCACTATAACATCCAGGTGCCAGTGACCGTGGAGGAAAGAGTAAATCTAAACAAGGCAATGTTTCATTGCAGCCGACTCCCCATACAAAGTGTTAAACTTGACCCCTGAAATCCAACGACTAGCCAGCCTAAGACAATTCAAGGAAATGACACCTTTTCGATACCACGAGGTAGCCACCTTAGCATTTGTGATAGCAAGGGGAGTAGGTGACAGAGGTAACCACCACGGACACACTTTAGAGAGGATAGTAGGGTTGATTTTAACGTTAGTCCAATCTATGTGAGTGTGTACAATTTGCCAAGCCCTCCAAATGCTTTTGAAAAAATGAGATCCGGGAAGAATGATAGTGAGGGGGGAAAGAATCCAATTAACGAAATGGATGTCTTTCCAGAAGGGCTTATTTTTAGGAAAGGCTTGATGAAGCCTTAATTGGAGGAGGGTCCCTATAATATTTGAGGCATCTAAATGTTGTACCAACCACTTAGCAACCAGGGTAATTCCTTGCTTATAGGAGTTCAAAAGGCCTAAGCCACCCTTATTCTTGGGGAGAGTAACAATAGTCCAAGCGACACGATGAAAGCCTTTTTGAGAGTCCTTGGAGGACCACATAAAGTCACGGAATAACCGTTCTAGCTTCTGGTAGGCAGCTTGGGAGGGGGCCCAACACGAAGAGTAATACACATGGGTGGACGCGCATATGGACTTACAAACAAGGTATTTACCCGCAAGTGTGAGGGGTTTAGTTTTCCATTTGTCGAGTTTCTTTTGAATTCGATGAATAACTTGCTCCCAAAGGATAGATGTTGAGCCTCTAAAGCGGAAAGGGATTCCCAGAATCTTAACGATGTCTTGATCTTGAAGCTTCTTCCACTTATAGTGGGTCACATGGTTGTAATTGCCCTTAAAGCTATAAACAGAGGATTTATTCCAGTTAATTATGGAACCTGAGAGTGTGCAATATTGCTCCACCCTTGATAAGAGGCGGTGCAAATTGGTGGCTGTGTTTTGAACTAGAAAAAAGGAGTCATCGGCAAAGTGCATATTGAGAAGCTGTTGTTGAGAGGAGGAAAGGCTAACCCCAGTGAGAACTTTAGTTTTAATGTCTAGGTTAATTTGATGACAAAGAAAGTCTGATGCAATCATAAAGAGATAGGGGGTGAGAGGACAACCTTGGCGCACAGACCTATGTATTGGAAAGGAAGAGGTAATGCCGAAGGTAGTGGTAATTCTTGCAGTAGCATCTGAGAATAAGCATTTCACCATATGCAAGAACTTGGGTCCAAAACCCAGTTTGGTCATAGTCTGCAAGATAAAATCCCACTTAATGTTGTCATAAGCCTTGGCATAATCTAGTTTCACTAGGAGAATATCTTGTCCATCATCCTCAGCCCACTTGAGACCTTCCCACACCGCTACCACATTGTCTAAAATATATCTACCAGGAACAAATCCTGTTTGCTAAGGGGATATGCTCTGACCGAGAATTTTTTTCAGCCGTAAGGCAAGGCACTTCGCCCAAATTTTATACACTACATTGAGAAGAGTTATGGGACGCCAATTGGAGATATCGGTTAGATCCCCAGACTTGGGGAGGAGACGAATTACCCCTTGATTTAGATTGGGCCCAAGGGAACCAGTTAAGAGAGCCTCGTTAATGACCTGCAAAAGATCCTTGCCAACCAAATCCCAATGATTTTGAAAAAATTCTACTGGAAACCCATCATAACCAGGAGCCTTTCCTCGACTTAACTTGGAACAAGCCTCCTGTAGCTCTGCTAGAGTGATATCAGCGTCAAGGCTTTGTAGCATAGTAGGATTAATAAGGCGAGGATAATCAGGGGTGGCAGCCTGGAACGAAGAGATGTCCATTGGGGTAGCAGCAAAAAGGGTTTCGTAGTGGTTCTTAAGAAAAGAGAGGATACTATTGTGGTCAGTAATGGTGGTACCCTCACATGAGATTTTGTCTATAGCATGCGAAGGGGAAGCAGCATTAAGATATTTAAAAAATTCCTTACAGTGTTCATCTTGAATATTTAACCAAGTGAGCCGACTTTTAGTTAAGGCACTTTGTGCTCGGTACACTTCCCAATGTTGGAAGGCAACGCGTGCTCTAGCTAGCTCCTCGTGAACTAGAGTATTGAAGGGATCTTGAGCTAGTTTGTTAGTGAGATGCTCAATAGTGAGGTGAATTTTGTTGTATTCAAGTTTGGCTTGAGCAGCTGCGGTCTTACCATATGAACGAGTGAAGTTTCGCACTCGACATGAAGCACGATGCCACCAATTAATCCAACCCGTCTGATTTAGGGGCCTAGGTTCAGCATTCCAAAGGTTGGAGAGAAGAAGTTGGGCAATGGGGGAAGAAAAACAGTTGTTGTGTAGTCTGAAAAGATGGAATTTTTGTCGATCAGGGCTACCATGAATCTTGATAGATATGGAGATAGGAAGGTGGTTGGATAAGGTGGCATGATGATGAACTATAGTGGCAGAGCAAGCTTGCCAAAAGGAGAGGGTGGAGAAATGGAATCTATCTAACCTGCTGTAGATGCGAGCTTGCCCTAGACGGAGATTGCTCCAAGTAAATCTATGGGGGGGAGCGCACATGGAGTTATCTACCCCTTCTGAGAGGTAAAATCTTTTCTTAAATGCAGACCAGGCCTGATACTCGAGATTGGGCAATTGAAGAAATACCCCTCCAAGCTTATCTTGAGGGAATTCTACCATATTAAAATCTCCTCTGAATATCCAAGGCATTGGGAGGAGAGAAGTTGCAAGTTCATGCCAAAGGAGAGCCCGTTCTGTGGAGTCATTTGGGGCATATATCGAGCAAATGCCAAAGGGGCCGTGCTGGGATGAGAAGGTGGCCCAGGAAACTCTATGCCCAGAATCTGAACCGCTTTGAAGGATTTTATTTTTCCAATAGGGTGAGAGGAGAATGGTCGCTCCTCCTTTCCCACATGCATGGGATGTCGCTAGGAGTGAGGAGTGAGGAAGAAACCAATGGGTGGAATAGGATAAAAGGTCGACGAAAATCTTAATTTCTTGAAGGAGAATGAAATCAAAAGTCAAATTAAGACTAGATATAAAGTTGCCTGCTCGCTTCCATCGAAGCCTATCAGTAAGGCCTCGAACGTTCCAAGAAAGGAGATTCATGGGGAAACCAGGGGTAGGTTGGATGGAAGGGCAACAAAAGGTTTGGGAATCGAAGTATCAGTTTCCTTTGTTCCTGACAGGAGGGCAAAGGATTTGTTGGTGGGGACAAGGGCCATGGAAGTGTCTAGTGAAGAGGAGGTGGAGGGAGAAGTAGAACGAAGGGAAGCTTTGACTCGTTTCCTACCACTGGCCACCACGAACTCATCCTCCGAGAATGAGTTCTTGACAACGTTTGAGGGGATGACCTGGGTGGAGGTGTGAGTACCTGACTGTTGTTTCTGTAGCTTGGAGCGGCTAGACTGAGAGGAGGATTTAGGAGTTGTTGGGAGAGGAGATCCGAATTTAAAGGATACTGAGGATGGGCCTACTGGTGGTGTGACTAGGGAACCAATCTTCTGAGAGGCTACAGATTGTTTTTTCCTGGCTAGGATGGGACACGCCGAGATATGATGCTCGGCCCTGTGACAATAGCTACATGAGTTTGGAAGGTAAAAATAGTCCACTTTTTGGGTAAAGATTTTTCCACCAGCACCGAGGTTTAATGAGGTCTTCCGACGGGCTATATCCAGTTCAATACAATAACAGCGAATTTGAGTTTCATTGATCGCCTTACAATGATCGGAAATAATAGGGCCTAGGGTGCTAATAATTTCCCTCTCAACAGAGGAGAAAATGAGTGGAAGATTGGGCAGTTCTATGTAACAAGGAATTATATTAAAAGCAGGGTCATTGACATTAAAGTCAAAACTCCAGGTGCGTGCGATAAGGGTTGCATTTCTAGTTGGAAAAATTTTTTGAGAGAGAGCCTGTTCGACCTGGGAAGCATTAGATAATTCTACCAAAATGAAATGACGAGTGTAGTAATGAGCATGAGAAACCTCATGGGGCTGAAGGAGGCTATGGATTTGAGTGTTTAAACTTGGGGACCGTGGTAAAAACCCCACAATTTGAAAAAACAGAAATCGAGATGTGAAATCTTTAGAGACTGCTTCAAAAATATCATCCAGTAAAAGAAAATCAAGTTGAGGTGAGGTAGACGAACTTCCCTGAGGAAATGCAGAAACTGATGAATCCATCTTTGTGACTTGCCCACGCCTAAGGCGCGTGCATTCCTGACACCGTTCTGCAACCTAGACTGCAGGAAAACCCTCATGACCAGTGCACGTGTCCACCTACCGCAAGCAAGGGCCCAGACAGCGCGGCAGAAAGAAATAAAATGGCCAAGAGAAACTCAGGAGACGGAGCAGGAGGGTTCTGCAGCGCAGTGGCGCCCAACGGGAGAAAAGAGCGCCCAACGGTTAGTTTCTGTTCAGCGTCTGGAGGCAGAGCGCTGGAGGGCTCCGCAACGCAGCGGCAGAGCGCAGGAGGCAGCGACAGAGCGCAGGAGGTAGAGCGCTTGAGGGCCCGCAGCGCAGCAGCACCCAACGGTCGCAAAAACTTAGCAGAGTCTGGAAAAACCCATTATCCGCAGAAAACACAGAGCGTCAAAATAATTCACACTGTTTCTGATCAGCTACCTGCGCCTCATCAATCAACGTAGATCGAAAGGAAAATAAACAACTTGCTACAGCACTTGCTGCCTTACAAAAGGAAAATAAACAACTTGCTGTAGATAACATGCAATTAACCACTATTGAAAAACAGAAAAATATTTCAGAAAATAGCATCCACCAGCTAAGGGAATAGTTGGTGCCAGTCAATCAAGATATGAGCCACCTTGCAAGAGCAAATAGAATCCTCTCCATGGAGGAGGTACACACCATCTATCAGAAGTTGGCCATCAAAATTAGTGTGTGGCAGAATGAGGAAAAGAAGCACGAATGGCAAAGGCTAGAATTAATTCCATGTTAGCACAAAATCTATAATGGCAACCCATCTTGGATAGCATGGCCCACACCTATAAAGTAGAAGTGAAAAATAAAGACTTGTAGACATAGGACTTAAAAGAATACATGGGGTTAGCAAACCTTTGTTATGCTAACTTGGCCATGTTGACAGTAGCTAGGCTCAAAAGTGAGCTTGAACAACAAGTAGCAACCATGTTCACCTTGTGCAAGAAGGAGTTTGTAGCTCACAAAGATGTTTTACAAAAACTTCAAGTAGTAAACTTAGAGCTAGAAGCAATTAAGGTTGGCTACTAGGGGTAAAAGGATGTAGCAGTGGACCTAGCCAAATGATTAATAGATTATCATGAACTAAGAGAAAAGGTTAAATATTTTTAAGAAGAAAGACGACAATGTTAAAGTACGTTTCCACAACCATGTCTATGGAACATGCCAACTCCATCAAACATTGGTTCATCAGCATGAATAGTTCAAGATCCAAGAACAAAAGAAGAGAAATTGCATGTGCTCCTAACCCACTACCAATTTCAAAAGCCTAACAACAAGGGGAAGCAACCAATGGAGGAATCACCACGAGTAGGAACAACATATGGCAACATCAAGCTTCACCAAATTTTGTTTTTTGTTAAATTTTGTCATGTCATGTTTGCATCATTTTTGTAAAACACCATTGCAGCACTTAGGAGTCATGTATAGAGTAGTTAGTGTCATGTAAATTTTCTTCCCAATTTTGTAAGGGACTCTATCCTCATTTTTTTAACTCGAGGATGAGTTTTCAGTTAGTCTTGAGGGTATGATAAAGTTAAGAGTTTCACCATAATGATATCGTATCTATGATGTCGTAGATTCGATATCATATCTCATGATATGTTATTACATAAACGATATCATGGGGTGCGTGCCAACTTATAAAAGTAACACTTAGGCACATGGATGCGCAATAGATTTGATAACATAGTAGTAAAACTCTTTTAGTTTGTTTTTGTGATTTCAACTTTTAGTACTTAGCAGTGTGATGTTAAGTGATTGAACGAAGTCTTTGTTCGAGTGTGATGTACTTGGACAAATTGCATGACCAAAAATAAAGATCAATATTACTTTCCATCATTGCAGTAACACAGTTTTATTTCTGCTTTTATTTAGTTTAATGTTTATTGCTTTCATAGTTATTGATTTACTTTCTATGCACTTTACCATTACTATCGTTAAGCAAAATGAGTATAACTGATCTCGAACAATTAAGTGTAGCTACTTGGTAACCCATTAGTACTGTCACTTGGTACACCTAGTAGTGAAGTACTTGGTAATCCCAATAGTAGTTGCATGAAGTCCAAGGTGTGAATAGAAGGTCAAGATCGGCTACTCATTGCATAGGCTAGATTAGATTTGTTTATTATTACTTAGACCTAGAATCCCTTTCCATTTACTTCATCTTTACTAGGAGCATTATGGCCCATACAACATCAATATCATATACCTCACCCTAAGATAAACCATACGCATTGATTTTACTAGCTCACATGGGAAGACAACCATCATGAACTCTAACCAACTACTAGCATAATTACATTGCCTTATCTATTGAATTCAACTGGGCTACATGTGAACACTCGTATGTCGCATGGTTGGGTGTTGGACTACTCCACCACTCTTCAAAGCTCACACTCTCAATGCATTACCATCACAAATCCCATTATAGGACTAAATGAGTAGAGCAGGGTTATAAACAATAGAAACATCACATCACAATTAACTTCAACACATGTTCTCCTTTTTCATTCTCTCAAACCCAATTTAATATTTTATAAATTGGATTAGTTAACCATGACTTTGAATTGATATTTAATTTTCAAGATACAAATGTCATGTTTATCTAATAGATCCTTTGGGTTAACAATGTGTTTCACTTTGAAAAGAAAAAGCTAAACTGAAGTCAACTCCAACTTTGGCCTCATATCTCTAACATAAAATAATTAACTAGTTGAATCAAACAATCATCACCATAGCCTCAATACTCATCTTGCTAAGTGGAATTCTCTGGGTTAGTAAATGAGCAAAAGTTTAATCTCTTTGAATATTTGTACATGGTTGTGCTTAAGCTATTAAGCTTAAGAAATGAGTTGCATTACCATTGATTTAGATTCAAGCATTGTTTAAGAAATGAGTGCATTACAAAATAATATTTAAAAGGCATACACCATTGTTAAGGGTATGTCTTTGGTTATGTACCTGGTCTATTTTCTCATAGGTATGATTGAGCAACCCTGTGGGAGTATAAGCCTTTGGCTATGTACCTAGTCTATTTTATCATAGGTATGAAACTCAATGGTGCAATTACTAAATGACATCATAGGAAGCACATAAAAGAAAAGTCATTGAAAGATTTTGAATCAAGTAGATTGCTATTTGTGACTGCTCATTGTAAGATGGAAAACTACGGAAAGCCTGACATTCAAGGTTAACCATTTTTAACAATTCTCTTTTTATTTTAGGATAGGTTAGTTTTCGTTCAAAAGCACGTACAAGTACAACCCCGAGCACAGGGAAAGTCCAAAGAGTGGCTCATGAAGCGCCATGGCACATGAACTTGCTAAATTGGATACGTGGCGTGTCTGGCATTAATGGAGCCTTCGTACAAGGAATTGTACTTCCGAATGGCTGCCAATCGAAAAGGGAAGCCCCCATGATCAATTAATTAAAATAGACAAGGTGCAACCATAAAAAGATGAAGGCGGTGTGCGAAGGATATATAATATACAAAAGAAATTGCAGGTAAAAGTTAAGGCTACGAGGGATGAGAATAATATGGGATTGAGAGGTTAAGAATTCAAGTTATCTACGTCGGTCTAGTCCTGGGTCTGGGCCAGTGATGCAGGAATAAACCGTAGTTTGCGCCGCGCAGCTTTTGTGTCACCGAAAGAAAAGAAATCACGTGGAACCGTCATCAATGAACATTGAATATTGCGGATAATTTGTCCTCTGCAATGTCAGCATGCGCAAAAAAACACTTTGACTGTCGACCGGCAAGCGATGCCATTTTGTTAGTTGTAACTAACTTTATTTATTGAAATAGCGAAACGAGGAACACAGACAATTTGGCGGTGTTTTCCCAAAAACCAGTGCCCATATTTTACGTCGTACTGGTTGTAAAATTGTTGAATTTATGGAATGAGGGAGAAAAGAGAGAATTTGTACAGGAATGTTTTGAGAACATCCATGGAATCTCATCTTGAGAACAAATATTATTCAGTAATTAACTTGACGTGTTAGTTATGTTAACAAGAACCTCTTGGTAATTTCCTTTTAATTGTATTTTTAAAACTTATAGCATGTATTTTTTATCGTCCAATACATTAAGATGTATGAATGTAATAAAATTTCATTCTTACTTTTCAAAATAATATACCTTAGTATATATGCAATCTTTAAATTCAGCTTTATCAAGCTATCTTGTTTTAATGATTATGAAAATGAAATCATGATTAATATTACTATGTTATGAAAAATTTGAGTAAAATTCAATATGGGTTAAGCATATCTTTAAATTCAAACTTTTAACTCGCACAATCTACATATTTTAAAATAGGATGCCCACATACGTTAATGATATAGGCGTAAGATACTTAAAATTCAAAGTTTGCCTTTTTTTTAATGTCAAAAGTTAACTTTTAAAATATGATTTTGTTAATCCCCTTACGGATTTTTCAGTTTATCTGAGAAATGAAAATCCCTGAGTATAATTACCGTACCGTAAACAAGGAGGGATTAGTCATAAATGGATAAAATGTTAAGATCAGTATTTTGTCATGCAACTCTACATTGTCATGGTCTTTCCTTTTATATACATCATAAAATACTTAAACCAAATCCGTATATTGGTTGGAAGATTAAAACTCTTTTACTAGCATGGTTAGATTGTATCCATTAACAAGTTTTTTAATGCGTATTTATGGGGCACAGTGCACTAACAGTTCCACACTAACCACATCTACCTTGTGTATATAAATAATAATAATAATAAAGACATTGATGGAAACATAGTAAATAATATGGCTTGGTCATATGGGTGACTGACACACGCATCATCCGGCGTGGGCGGCCCCACCAGACTGTTAGCCCTTTAGTTACTCTACCGCCGCTGCCACCAAAGCAGGGTTCGTTCGTTAAAACTTTGGATGCCTTTCCTTTGTTTGCGTGTGCCTTTTAGTTTTTGTCTGCGTCTGGCATGGCAATTGCAAAAGGTCCATCATTCAGTAGAATGATGCGAACAGATGAGATGAGAGTGTAAGTTTATGTTGCTAAATAAAATCCACCATGGCACGTATATATGGATTGGAATGGCGCCAACCGCCAAGGTTTGGGATCTGGGGTTAAATTTGGCAGTGACAAGTTTTTGGAGGGAGGACAAATACGTGGTGGCAGTTGGTGGGTAAAGAGTCCTATTCGCTCATTTGTTGCCATAAACATACGGTCTCAACTGTTGCAGCTCACTTTGGAGTCTATTTAAACATAGCTCTACGCCCCTCTCTCTGCACATTCGATCCATTGAGCTGAGCAGAGCAGAGCAAGCAAAAGCCACTGCAATTGCAATCAATAGCAATTTGGGCACAGTCTCGCTTTTTTTCCTCTCTCTCTCTGCACAAAGCTCAACCTCTGCCCTTCTTTCTCATGGCAGCCATGAGGATTTTTAGGTCATTGTTACTTGTTTTAGTGTTTAGTACTCTGTGCCTTGATGATGGTTGCTCCCGGGTTTCAGGGCTGAGATATCAGAGGAGAAAACACCCTCTGAGCTCTCAGTTCCCTCCTGTGAAATTTAACGAGGGCTTCACCAATCTTTGGGGTCCCCAACACGAGCAAGTCTCCAATGATCAGTCCCAGATCACTATTTGGCTTGACAGCAACTCAGGTATGAAGCTCTTGCTGTTGATCTGCATTTTGGTTTTCTTAGGTGGAATCCTGTCTCAACTGGGGGCGAATCCCTGGATGTGGATGTGCAGGAAGTGGGTTCAAGTCCTTGCAGTCGTACTATTATGGGTACTTCAGTGTTGCCATGAAGTTGCAGGCTGGGTATACCGCCGGAACAAACACTGCATTCTATGTAAGTTTAGTTGTTCTTGGCATGCTTGGCATTATTTCAGTGTTTTAGACCAAAGGCATTACTGTTCTCATTGAGTTTTTAGCTTTGGTTTGGTCTCTGCTGTTTTGTGGATAGACATGACATATAGTAGGTTGCAAAAGTTCATGAAAATTCATGCCATGGCTTTGGGCATTAGCATTACTGCTATATTTGTAATCTGTCGCGCCCAATGTTTGTCACGTCTATCCGCTTTCTGAAAAAGATTCAAGAATGGGAAGTAATCGACCCAATAGTATAATACTAGATCAAGCATTTTGCGTGTGCGTAAAGCTTGAATATCGAGTCGGGATGCAAGGGTATGAAGACGGAGATTCGAACCCGAGAAATCGAGAGTTGTCCAGGTTCAAATGGCCGTAGCTTGTCAAAACAGTTATCACCGTTTCTCTCCTGTCAGGATCATTGAATGATCCGTGAATGATGTTTTGGCAGTCACACCAAGTTGACGGCCACTTTTATCACAACAATCCTTTGCCCTTTTTCTCGCTACCACAGCAATCTGAAAGAATGAATACCTGGCTAGATATGGTTTGATAGTAAATCCACCAAGGGTCCCATGTTTTACAACAATGAGCAAAGGAAAAAACAAATCCCCCGGACCCAGGCAGTGGGTAGGCTGTATTTATGGAATCCAATCTGTATTCCCCACCAAGGGTCTCCTATGTTTGCGTGTTTAGAAGCATTTGTCTTGCATTGCGAAACCAGGGCAGAAGAAGGAAGTGGACTGACACATGAGTCCAGGTCAGGTTGCAATCCAGTAGCCTGCACATGCTCTGACACGACAATTCTATGTGTGGCTCGGGTTGGAGAGCGTAGAAGTTTGACCAAAGACAGCATGTGAGCAAACCTGGCCTTTGCTTTAGCCATTTGTACCCACGAAAAAAACGCATTGTACCGGGGATTCCTAACGTCTGTCTGTCTCTCTCTCTGTCTAACCAGACACTTTCTGTCATAACCATGTGAGATCTGCAATGGTCCAACGAAACCCATAATTGCCGAGCAAGCTCCTTTGCTGTGCTGGAGGTTTGCAGAGGTTGCCTATCTTGCTAAACGTAGGTTTTGCTCAGTAGATGGATTTGTGGTAAATTTGGGTGATGTGTTTCAAATCTTACCGACAATACTTGGTAAATGATGTTTTCAAAACTTATATAGCATGTAAATACTTACTGCGCGATAAATCCATAAGATTTAAGTATTCCTTAAGTGTAATTACAAATAATTAGATAGAAAAAGATGCCGATAAAATTATTGTCAATATAGGACCTATTTACAAATGACATAAAATTCCAGTTTCAGTTTCAAATGAATTAGGAAAGATTTTTGAAAAAGTTTATTACTAAATCTAATTTCAATTAGATGATGTTCGTTGGTGGATGCATGATTATATTTGATATCTGGATTTTATTGATGCTAGTGCGATGTGATAATTGGCACTGAGGTAACTTAATTATATAATAAGTATGAATCGATGGATGGATGTTGTTGGTTGGTGCAGTTATCGAATAACCAGGCTCACCCGGAGTCGCATGATGAGATAGACATGGAGTTTCTGGGAAATCTTCCGGGGAGGCCGTACACATTGCAGACCAACATCTATGTGCTCTCCCGCAATGGAGGCGCGGAGCGTGTCATCACGGGTCGGGAGCAGCAGATCCATCTCTGGTTCGATCCCACCACTGATTTCCACCGCTACAGCATCCTCTGGACTCCCTCCAAGATCGAGTAAATTAAATCTAAACACGTCAGACCTCGCATTTTTCTTGTTTGCTTTAGCTTTTGCTCGCCCGTACTACGACTGTAGTATTTTCGTGTCTCCTTTCTGCCCCCTCTGGTTGTTTAAAGTGACGTGTCATCAAATTTCATGGTTTTGTTTTTAGTTAAAGGGCTCTGGGCATCTCAAATCACGTCACAGAGTCACGCTGAGAGTTGGTCGAATGATTAAAAATATTTAGTGCAGTGTGGGAATCTAATCTCTACCAATCCAACCTAGCCAATCCGTGGCTTCACGTGTGGCGTGGCAAATATCAATTTGCACTGTGCCTGCCTGCAAGAGATTGAGATTTAGATCAATAGTCTGTGTCTTAGTCCAAGGGTAAGTGAGAGAATTGATTAGTGCATGAATTTTGTGCAGATTCTACGTGGATGAGGTACCAGTAAGGAGATACTACAGGAGGGGATCGGCTCCATTTCCAAGCAGGCCGATGTGGGTTTATGGTTCAATTTGGGACGCCTCATCATGGGCCACCGACAACGGCCGATACAAAGTGGACTACCATTATCAGCCGTTCGTTGCTCAGTACCGTGAGTTTGTTCTCGCAAGATGCACGCCTGCAAAGGCTGCTCTCTGCTCTTGATCGAAAAAAAGAAAAGAAAAGAAAAAAAAGCAACAAACCCAACCGCAGCAGCCTAGCCTATTCTGATCTACAGGATTATTGCAAGTAGCTAGCGTCGGTTAGGGGTTGTTGCTCGTTGTTATATATTTTTCTATATTTTTCGTTTTGAGAGTCTGCGTCAAAGTACTGGTTCTGGTACAGCCAGGCTGCGTATACAGAAGAATTCTGCTGCTGGTGTTTAGTCAAGCCTAGGAAGCCTTCTGTTGTTGTATCTAGGGTATCCCTGCCTACGGTGCCTCTTCTTGTCTGCCACTAAACCTGCCTTTGATTGATTGGGAGTTTGCTTTTTTTGATTTTTTTTCAAGCGCCGATTCCGCAAGGATTGCGTTCGTTGTCTTGCATCAGTGGTCCAGACCGGCAGTTGAGATTAGCATTGGGAGGGATCAAGAAAGAACGAAAGAAAAGCAAGGCAGATGATGAAAATGAAGACGATCATTATGGTGATTATGATGATGTTACATAATATTATTATATTTTCTATTTCTGTTGCTCTGGATTGGTTCGTCTCCTACTGTTGTACGTATGGATAAATGGATCGATTGCAGTGATATGACAGCGTAGGGTCATGCTTGTTGACATTGCTGCTGCTGCTGTTTATGTTTCTGTTTTTGTTTGTCATGTGCGTTGCGTTGAAATTGTTGTTGTGTAGCCGTTGCCCGGTTCAAGGCCACCGAATCATGCGCCACTGTTTGTGGGTCATGACATGATTCTTTTTTCTTGTTATTATTATTCTAAATCTTATTGTTATGGCCTCTGAACCTGTGGCGCTATTGCTTGTATTGGATTGGATCCGAGCAATCTGAAAGCGACTGCTGCTGCCTCATCTTTTCTTCTAAACTATATATATATATATCTCTATGTTTGTGTGTGAATATCAGGATTATTCGTCTGGCTTTTGTCTGTTTCTCTCCCGTTACGTCTGTTTCTTTCAGTTTGTTTTCCGTGAAAGGATGGGACTTGGGAGGCTGGAATTCCAGGGAAACCTTGAATGATTGAAGTTCCCTTTGCATATTATGGTTGGATGTTGGAGCCCACAGATCAGAAATCGGGTCACATTTTGGAAGATGGCTTTGAAATCATCATAAAAATAGAATATACGATGTGGACAAATTTTCAAAAATTAGATGACTATGGATAGAAGCTGACAGGGACACCAACCATCGAAATTTACTTGCATCTTTTGAAGTGTAAAAGAATAAAATGACACGTTGCTTTAGGATTTTTTTTAAAAGTGCATTTTATTTCAAATGTATCTTTATTTTTTAATTTATTTTAAAGGTAAAATACCCTCTCATGGATATTGACGGCTTCCAATTTGATCGTAGGGCGTTAGTGGTAGGTATTTGAGGGTAGGGTGCACACAACGTGCACGTCATCATTCAGGAAACGTGGTATGGTGAAGTTGTTTGTGCTTTTTGGGTTCCTTTTCAGGTGTGAAGGCATGATTCATGTCATGCATTGGTGCCCACTTCCTAGCAACTTCCTGATCGTTTTATCATAAAAAATTTGGATGCATCTTTTCTTTGTTTTTTAAAGCACTGGAAAGCGGAATTGTTTTAACAATATCGTTAAAAAGGGACCACAGGTCCGAGCGTTACATCAGCATTGTTAATAAAGGTTTTCGTATTAGAAAACAATTATTCTGTAAAAGCATAGAGCCGTAAGCCAATCAAGACTTTTCATCACATGGACAATGTGGATGTGACAGTGGGTTTGTGTGGCAGACAAAATTTGGATACAAATTACAATCATGTGAATGTGTCTACCAGCATAAACCAATACGTCTGTCATCATAAAATAGCCAATGCCATTTAACCACCGTCAAGTAATGTATAAGTTCTGATCTCTTTATAATTTTTCTACGGGGACTCTACTAGCAACTTCTTCGACTAATGTTGAAAATTTTGTTTATTTTTATCAATGTGAACATTTGTGATTCTTAAAATGCAAATTTATAAGTGAGGTGTTCTTTTTGGAGGATGATGATACAACTAAAACCTTTTCATTTATAGTTTTCTAGAAGAGCCTTATAAGTGAGGTGTTCTTTTATGATTAGAGGCATTTTGCATCCATTTATCCAATTCATCTATAAATATGCCAAAAAGGGCAAGGAACAAAGGACAACCTTGTTTAACTCTAATTGAGCTATTGATAATTATTCCTTCTCCAATAAGATAATCTTTATAAGAATATTAACTATCGCATAAATTCTTTTAGTAGTAGAAAGGAGATCTTATTGAATGTTTATCTGGAACAAAATCATAAGCCTTGGAGAAATCAACCAAACATATAAAAATTGTATGGGTAGGCCTTGTGACTGTCTCTACATAATAATGCAAAGTTTTTAGATGGTCTATATTAGAATGATTCCTATTGAAGCTTACTTGTAACTGAGCATGAAGACCTTGCATTTCTACCCATGATCTAATTTTATTCTCCAAAATAGTGCTCAAAAGCTTAGTGAAAACTAAATTGATTGCAATCAATTGGTAATTATTAAGATATATATTATCTCCTTTTTTGAAAAACAAGACCACTCAACTAGAACACTAAGAGGGATCCAAACTATGCTAAAACCCTTTATTAAGAAAATTGCAAATTTCTTTCCACACCAATGGACCATCCCATTTAAGAAGCTCTACATATAATCCATTAACATCAATACCTTTATCAAAATATAATCTTTGAATTCTTGCAAAAATTTCATCAAGGGATAACTTAAAGAACATTAGAGTTATCTTACATAGTTGAGGGAGCCTCTTAATTAAAAAGGTCATTGAAGAAAGTTTGAATAGTAAATAAGGAAAAATCCCAACCATGTTGCTATATGTCTTGAAATAAATTCCAAAAGCTCTTTGGATTCAAGTTAAGCTCATGAATCATTCTTTCTTGCTATTCTTTAATGGACTTCCTTTTTTAAAAAATGAATCAGCTTGCATAATTCTTTAGCATTAAAACATCAAAATATAAAGCTACAACATCTTTGCTAGTTGTCAAATAGTCCACATCAAACTAAGGTTTTTTACAAGTAGGCCTCTTCTTAATAGACAAAAGAGCATTAGTCAAATTAATCTCATTGTCATTGTTGACCAACATATTAGCCTCTTATTTGAAAATCCTAAGGAAGTTCTTTTGTGAGAAGACAAGCTTTGCGTTTATTACAATGAATATGACTAATTGAAACAAGAATAGTGAATTTTAGGTAATGATGAGGAGATTTTTTCCTACTTGAAAGTTTTTCACTTCATCTATGTTATCATGAGTAGATAAGAGAATATCAATGTAAGAGTTACCTTAGTGTCTGGTAAAGATGAAATAAGAGGAGGAAGGAAATTTGCTAATGCCATTAAGGATTAATAAATCAAAGGAATGATCCCACTCTAAGAAATGAATACCCATATGATTTATACTATGATTAGCAAATGATCTTTTGTGAACTAAATAGAGTTCTTCACTAAAGTTTAATTGAGAATTTTAAACAAGCCTTTGAATTTGACTTTATCCAACATGAGCATTAAAATCCTTACAAAGAAAAACTTACTAAGCTTGGAGAATTCTACAACATCTTGACCTAAGAATTGAAAAGGATACTCTCATGAAAGATTACCAAAATTGTAGATAGAAGAATCCATTAGAGCAAAATAACAAAAAGTAATATAAAGAACATCTGAAATGCCTTGAACTTGAACCCATAAATATTATTTCTAACCTTGAACCCATAAAAGAATATAACCTTGATCTTTTGCTTATTTCTAACATAAATGATATGAAAGCCTATAATAGATACAATCAGAGAATTCTCTTCTTTCCAAGATTTAGAAAAAATAAATAGATATGCGTTCATTCAAATTTTGGATTACTTACCTTGTAATTGAAGTTTGTCTTTATAGTTAAAGGATGAGGAGTATGTAATGCTAATCATTCATACATGGACTCAAGATTTTAATGTCCATTCTAAAGAATATTACAAAGTTCCATGTTTTGTTAAGTCATTTAATCTTCTATTGATTTTTCAAATTGCTAAGTAGGAAATTATTTTTCTTCTTGGTTTAATTAAGCATATGGACTCTATTTCTACAATATTTGATTTTGTAGATAAATTTTTGTTAAAATCAATCTTTTTAACTGTAGAAAGAAATTAGTATTATAAGCAATGGAAAGACTTATATTTAAATAATTACATATTGTAATCTTTCTAATTCTTATAATATTTATCATCATGAAGGACATTTGTTTAATGCTTGTTCTTTTTTGCTTAAGAAAGAAGATGTCGAAGAAAAGAAAAAGGGTGTGGAAGTTGAAGATAGCAAAAATAATATGAAGTTGAAGATATAAAAGATCAAGTTAATGTCAATGATAAGAATAATTTAATGATAAAAAATAAATTAGAGAAAGGAAAAGATTTTGCAAATATTTTTACTAGGACTACAAAAACTATTGATAAGACTAGATAGACAACTCGTAACATAAATCTTTTGTTATTTGACAAAAATACTATTAACTCAAAGATGAAAACTCATGTTAATAGGTGGGTTATACTTAATGGTAAAAGCTTTAAATGTAAGATTAATCATGTTGAATAATATGATGGAAAATTTATGCCATCATTTTCTATGGGATCTTCCTTTTTTATAAAATGTGTTGTTTTGACAAAGCCTTTTATTGCTACCTCAAATCCTTTTACTATTTTGAATTCAAATATAAATGTTGATAGGAATGTAAATATTGTTAGGAGTATGGTCATCCTCCCTATTAGCAATTAATTTTCCTCTCTTGATTATTCAAAAAATTATTTGTAAGGTTTTACTCTTGAATAGGCACCTCTAAAATTGGAATGTTTTTTTTTCTTAACATGATGAGATCCTTACATGAAAGCTGTTGTAAGGAGTTTAAAAATTAAGGGACATAGAATACATCATGGACTTATAGAGAACTACCATTATCTATAATTATTTAATACCTTCCAATATGTCTAATTTTTACATATCCTCTTTATACTCAAAAAACCAATCTCCATGATGGGTCATGTGATTACTACAATCACTATTAATCATCCAAGTAGAGGAATTAATTTCTTTAGATATATAAAATATAGTAAAGTTTGTGTTAGGAGCATTACTCACTTTCTTACCTTTGTTTTAGGTTAAACATTCTTCTCCATCTTGTTAATATTAATTGTTTTCTTCTTCAATTATGAGGTTTTACAACATCATCTTTTGTTAACATTTGTCCTCTAAGTGACCTTTCTTGTTGCAAAATTTGTACCATGAAGTGAATTAAGATGGTGCATATGTAATTCTCCTTGGTTAGAAGTTTGATCTTTCATCTCCTCCTCTTCTTCTTGAACCACCTCTTCCTCTTAGTTTGAAGTTGGACCATTTTTTATTTTGATATGAAAATTATATTCTTTGGAACTTGGACCTTATTCTTCCATTATTGATTCCTCTTGAAGATCAAGGATTTTGAAATACATAGACATTATCTTGCCTTGATGAAGGTTTCTTCAATTTTTAGAGAGCCTTCACACTTGAGATTAATTCATTGAGAGTGTATATTAAGAGGTCTTTAGTTTGGACTATGGTTTCAATAATATTTGCAAACCTATAGTCACCATACAACATGACCATTACTTTGGTTACCTTTTCGCTTCATGGATTAATTACAAATTTACTCCTCTATGTAGCTCTTCATAAAGGCAAATAGTGAAAAACAACTTATGTAGCCAACCCCATTTTGTTGGGACATGACTAGGATGATGATGATGATGATAATGACTCTATGTTTCTAAGACACAATGTGAGCCCTTCAAGAAAGTGGCCTAGATGTTTGTCCTTCAGGACTCTTGTATTCTTAAATTCAATTCTTATTCTCAAATCCTTTATTATTCTATTTACTTTGTTACATTTATTCTATTCTTGTAGAGTGTTCCAACACTCTTTTGATGTGTTCTTGATTACAATTTTGGTAACAATGACTTTAGGAAAAATATAAAAACCTTGTAAATATATATTCCTATCAAGGGGTTGGTGAATCCTTATAAAATTCCACTGAATCTCCTTGAAAATTATTACAAGTCAAATGTTGAATTTTTATCAGTGAATTATGCTCTATTAATAGTCTAACAACTAAACTTTACAAAGGCAATACATATATAATAAATGGCTAAAAATTAACTTAGAAAAATAAAATATTCATATTATATTAAATGTTTCAAACATGTCCATTCTATTCATCAAGTTGGCTCTACATTTTTATCAAGTAATGAACTCATTTACAACATTTTAAAAAAATTAGTTGTGATGCTTATTATGTTGCACTTTTTAGCTAGTTATGACAACTATAAGTTTGTTGTGATATTTGTTGCCTAATTATGACACTTGTTATGTGATGCCTTCTAGATTGTTGTGGCATTTATTAGCTTGTTATAATGCTTGATATGTGATACCTATTAGCTTGTTATCACAATTATTAGCTTATTATGTAGTGCTTAGGTATGGTTCTTGATAACTAGTTGCAGTGCATGTTAGGTTGTTATGCACCAAATATATGATTCCTATTATGTTGTTGTAGTACAAGTTAGTAAGTTATGACATTTGACAGCTAGTTGTGGCACTTGTTAGTTAGTTAAAACATCGATTAGTGATGAGGGGCGAGGTAAGCGTTTCATGCACGATCTGGTTGAATTGCAAGGACTAAGTGCTTATGCGCCCTTGTGGAACAAGGATGGGTTGGTTGATCATTGTCTTCCCAAGCTTACCTGTATGTCATGATTGTATGTTTAAGTAAGCTTGAGGCATATGATTTTTATAGCTTTTATGTTTTTATGTCTTGCGCTAGTAGGGAAGGAGAGGGGTAACTAAGTGACTAATTTAACCTAACTACTCATTAACTAAGTTCTAACTAATCCTAACACTAGCATCCGTTCCCACTTGCTGTACACATCTTGAACTAGTGCAACACTGCTGGGATTACCAAATGCTAATCGTTACTGGGTTACCAAACGTTACACGCATGCTCGAAGTGGTCGTGCTTGTGTAATTTAACGATTTGCTTAATTGATCAAAATGAATTGTTGTGTTAATAACATAAATGTAAAGTGCATAAAATAAAAANTTTAAATAATTAGAGTAACCGCTTTAATAATTAGAATAACTGCTACTAAAGTAATTGCTAGAGTAACCACTCTAATAATTAGAATAACTGCTAAAGTAATTGCTAGAGTAACCACTTTAATAATTAGACTGTTAGAGTAACCGCTAGAGTAACCACTCTAATAATTACGGTAGCTGCTAGAGTAACCGTTAGAGTAATTGCTCTAATAATTAGAATAACTGCTAGAGTAACCACTAGAGTAACCACTCTCATCATACCCCCATGACTGAATGAAAACTTGTCCTCAAGTTCCTTACAAAATATTGGGAAGGTATGGGATTGACTAATTAACAACTAATGGTGGAATGGGATGACAGACTCAACGTGCCTAGTGAACGGATCAATAAGCATATTACAACATTAGTGTTCATCACCATTGTGGTAAACACTTGTACATAAATGACATCCAAGCCTTTATTTGGCAGCTTGAAGAGAAAAAAAGAGATAGAAAGCAGGTGGAGCATGTTGCCGCCAATGCCGAGATTGCGCCTTCCATTGTTTATCCATAGCCATGCCACCAAACTTGCTCCTTTCGTAAATGCTCTAGTTCTGGTCCATCCTGAGTGCTTCCTCCAAGCCTAGTCCATTGTTTGTATGATCGCCATCTACATACATAACACAGTCACAAATGAGCAAGGATAGCTAATCCACAATGCAGTTGATACCTTGCCTTGATATAAAGCACATTGGCTGAGTTGTGGTTATGGTAGAAACTGGTTCAGAGATTTATCACTGGTAACTACCCAAGGTGTAG
>MNCI01006414.1:155678-235376 GCA_015680685.1 Gnetum montanum
CACACAACGCAATTGTTACATTTTACACAACCACACGCTGCAACAGCACACACACATACTCACATTAACTACTGAGTTTATTTGGAGGTATCTGGGCCTTGGTGTTGCCAGAGACCAGCAGGCACCTAAATGCTGTTCCAGGACACTCGTTGGCAGTTGCGTCCCAAACGGTCACCAACATCAAGTTGTTCGGCACATTGGTGTAGCGTAAGTGATTGCTTGCTACACTATGCTATGTTATGTAGCGTAACATAGTGTAGCCACCGGTCTTGACAGAAAACTTGCATAGGAGTCGAGAGCATTTGTGTAAGGCTTGGTCAGGCAAACAACTGCAACTTTGGCCCCCCATGCCGGAAAGCCTTCAGACTTGCTGAATTCATCTTTGAAAAATTTCTGTCATTTCTGCGTCATTGCTACACTGTGCTACGCTATGTAGCATAGCACAGTGTAGCAGCCAATGTATCATGCTTCCTTGTTAAATCTACCATTTTTTACTAAGAAACTTTGCTTGAGGCTTGAGGGCTAAGTGGGTTAACCAGTTTTGGAGGTCGAGGCGTTGCCAAGTATAATCTTCTTGTTGGAGTCACTTGGCAAAGCGGGGCCTTTGTGCACTTTGTCCTTGCTACGCTCTACTACGTTGCATAGCGTAGCACCCTGTGCTGGTGAAGCAAGTTTGCTTGACTGTTGCAACATGGAAAAATGCTTTGGAAGACCAACTTGTCATCAACTTACATTTTGGATGCTTAATTGATTTCTTCGAGGCTTGCTACACTGTATAGCGTAGAAGATTTCTGTGCTAGAAAACTTGTTGAACTATTTTTCTCATCCCGAATACTTTTGATAACTCCTTAGATGGTTTTTGGGTAGACTGCCAGCTGGGTCAATTATTTGGTTGGGCAAGTTGGAGAGTCCAATAGGCCTATTAGCCTTAGAGATAGAAAACTTGCTAGACTGTACAATCTATCCTTGGTGCCTACATCGTCCTGTCACCCATCATGACGTTGCACTTGTGGAAATCTTTGCATAAATTCCAAGACTCTGTTGAAGCATGAGAGTCCTGAAATTTTATGGTGTTTCATTGGCCCCTCTTTGTCGACATCTGAAGGATCTGCCCGAGAGATGTCAACAAAGAATACGAAACACCATGAAGGGTAAGATGTGAACATCGCTCTCTAGTGGTCACTCAGATGTTGCTTTGCTGTGCTTGGGAGCATTGGGGTAGTCATGTAGGAAAAGGGGTGAAAGGATGGATTTGAGGGGACAGGTTAAAAAAAGGGAGAGATGTAAGATCATGCGGTCCCTCGTTAGAGTGCTTGTGAGGGAGTTGACATACATGGGCATCTTTCTTTTGCTGACTTTCGACCTCTTATTTGAATGCTTAAGGATGATCATTGTGAAATAGCTGGTGTGCCATTGGTTTTGGGCACATTCTCTTTTTTCTTGAGCTCTTTTGCTCTTTTACACTGTTGCGCTTTTCTTTTGCTAGTTAACCACATTCACTTGCGAATAACCTCATTGTTGTAGGACAGGTGTTTCCTCCGCGAGATGAGTTGTGTTACATCCATGTGGGGCTTTGACCTATCTATAGATGCTTCCCATGTCGTGAGCTGCATTACGCGCGTCATGGACTTTGCAGTTGAACATGTGGGAGGGATTTATATGCATCAGGTAAGGCTTGTAAAAGAGATGTAAAACAGGAAATTATGAGTGTAAGAAACAAGGTGAAGGGTTAAGAGGGAGGGCAGGATGTGCACTCCTAAGTAGCCAAGCTAGTCAGAACGATCACCTTAGAATGATGTAGTGTCCCGTCCTCCTGGAAAAATGCATCTTTGAACGACACCATCTCGACGTGTATCCTACAAACACAATAGAAAGCAGGCCAAAAAAATGTAACCATGAAATGAGGTGAGGGAAGAATCCCACTTTCTTTGAACGTTGCTAAAATAGGGAGCATTGTTGCTGAAGCATGTGACGTCCAAACCAAGAAGGCTAGCAGTGGTTTTGGCAGCGACAGACTGACAAGGTTGGCATCGAGGAGTCTAGGAGTTGTGGTGATGTGAGTGCTCAGGAGTCCTTGCCCAGGGCAAACATCATGCAATTCAACTGTAGGCTGAGGAATCTAGCAGCTGAATGTCTTTTGAGCTTGGAAGAGGGTGACTGCTAGAGGGTAGCAACCTTGTGGTTGCACCACAATAGTGTTGGGACTCTAGCAGTAGGTGCTAACAACAGGAGTTATCGCCAAGGCGATGGGCTGTGGTAGCGGTAGCTCCGGAAGGTCAGCAAGATGTCAACCGACATGTCCAGAGGATTAGCAAGATGCCAAGGATAGTGGCATTGCATATGTTCCAGAGGGTGTTCTCTTATTATCATGAATTGCATTCTGGAACTACAATGCCCCACCTCGGGTTGGCACTATGCACGCTTGCTTGTTTGCGGGGTTGTGGATGCGGGCTGAGAGCATTGTGCGGTGAACCTAGTTTAAGGTCTTGGTAGACCATCAGGTGGATTGGTTTAAGGTCCTAGTAGACTGCGATGTGCTAGTTTAAGGTCCTAGCAGACCGCTGTGTTAGTTTAAGGTCCTAGTAGACCGCTGTGCTCGTTTATCATCGTAGCGGATGGTGGATGGGCCAGTTTTACGTCATAGTAGATGTTCTGTGCCATTTTATAGTCATAGCAGACTAGTTGTGCTAGTTTATAGTCATAGCGGACTATTTGTGGTAATTTATAGTCATAGTGGACTAGCTGTGCCAATTTATAGTCATAGCGGACTATCTGTACTTACCTTGATTTTGCATCAGATGTAGTATGGCTTGAGGTATAAGCGGTTCACGGGATTTGCAAACTCTTTGCCATCCATGTCTGCTAGTTTGAAGGCTTCATTCTTATAAGCTTTCGTGACTATGAATGGACCTTCCCAGTTTGTTGAGAACTTGTTTACATGCTCATGAACAGCTTTGAGAACTAGGTTCCCCTTTTTGATTGGCCGTCGATGTAGATTGGAATAATGCTTTTGTTGTTGTTTGTCTTGGTACTGTTCAATATGAGCAAGTGTTTGAGCATGCTCCTCCTCTATGGAGTCAAGGTCAATGATCCTTGACTCGTTTTTCTAGGCTTCGTTCATGACGCTTGAAAAGGATTATCCGAAGTGATGATATCTGCAATTCAAGAGGTAGCACTGCTTCAGATCCGTAGACCAGGCTATAAGGAGTCTTACCTGTGGCCGTTCTACACGTCGTATAGTAAGCCCACAGTACGTAGAGGATTTGCTCATGCCATTGCCTCTTACTATTGCTAAGAATCCTTTTGAGCAAGTTGATGATGGCCTTGTTTGTTGCCTCTACCTGACTGTTTTCCTGTGGGTAGTATGGTGAGGAAAAGGATTGCTTGATGCCAAGGTTGCTACAAAAGTTTTGGTTTCCATGCTACTAAACTGTGGCCTGTTGTCTGTCACAATAGTTATGGGAAGACCAAACCTTATTACTATGTTGTCCAAGAGAAAGTGACAAACCTATTGAGATGTAGTTTTCCTAAGGGAGATAGCCTCTGCCCACTTTGTGAAGTACTCAATGGCGGTGATGATGAAGCTATGTCTTGCAGAAGACTTAGGTGTGATGGGTCCTATGATATCTAGGCCCCATCGTTGGAATGGCCACATGATTTGTGTAGGATGCAACTCAGTAGGTGAAACATGTATAAGATTTGCATGACGTTGGCATATATCACACGTTCTAACTTTGGTAAGGCAATCTCATTCCATGCAAGGCCAGTAATATCCTAGGCATCTAATTTTTGCTGCCATAGCCCTGGAAGCTATGTGTCCTCCATATAGTCCTTCATGGATTTCGTTAATGATTTTTTGTGCTTCTTCCCCACTAACACAAGTTAGCAATATCCCATCAAAGGAGCATTTTCATAAGGTATTATCTCCTATAAGGACATACTGTCAGGCTCGCTTTTGGACCGCATTCTTTTGGGTAGATGTCAAGTCGTGTGGGGGTTCGCCATGTTGAAGGTAGAATTTAACATTAGCATACCACTCTTGTGCACTAGTAGCACTTACAGAGGCGACGTGTACTGCTTGAGTGATAGGGGCTATGCACTCCATTATTGAAGCAGGTAAAGTTGTGAATAGGTGTGGCGACACGTTTAACGCTAGCATGGCTAAGGTATCTGCTATAGTGTTCTCATTGCGTGGCACATGTTGAATGTGTATCGTTGTAAACTATTTCAGCAAACTCTTGGCCAAGTCACAATAGGACTGTAGATGTGGAGCTTTACAGGCATAGATTTCGGTGATTTGGTTGACAACGAGTTGGGAATTTCCTTGGATTGCCAAATGTTGAATATTTAATCCCTGGGCTACTAAAAGGCCCTTAAGGAGTCCTTCGTACTCAGCTACATTGTTTGTACAAAGGAACATAAAAAGGTAAGTGAAGGGTTAAATGTCCCCCGAGGGAAATGTAATGACAGCAGTAGCACTACCACCTCGTGTGGTTGAGGTGCCATCGAAATGTATAGTAGCTTCGAAGTGTAGTGGTATAGGGTTGATGCTGTTAATGTGTTTGTCGGGGAATTCCGGTTCTATGGTTGCCCAATCATCAATGGGTGAGGTTGTAAGCTGTGTAGCTATTGCTTGTCCTTTCATTGATGATTGGGTTACATAGTGTAAATCAAATTTCACGGTTATAGCTTTTCATCGGGCTATCCTGCTGCTTTCGTATAAATTATTTGTGATAGCCCGAAGTACGTTGCTCTTGCATATAATGTTAACCTTGCTACAGAATAGGTAATGTCTCCACTTTTTTAGCGCAAATACTAGGGCAAGACAGTTTCTTTCTACTTCATTGTATTTTGCCTCATAAGCTATTAGTGTATGGCTCAAGTAATAGACTAGGATTTCAGAGTTGTCGTTTCTTTTCTGATATAACAATGCTGCTATAGATGCTTCCGAAGTGGCAAGGTAGATGTAGAAAGGCTTATCCATTTGTGGTGGGTAAACAGTCAGGAGGTACAAAAGCTCTTTCTTTAAGTCATTGAAGGCTTGTTGACACTGTGCTGTCCATTCGAAGTTGACCCCCTTCTTCAGCAAGTGTTGCATGGGATGTAACTTGTCAGTTAACTTTGCTACAAACCTTTTGATAAACTATATTCTACCTTGCAACCCACGTAATTCTTTAAGGTTGGTGGGGGGTGCTAGGTTAACGATGGCCTTAACTTTATCAGGGTCCACTTGTATTCCAGCTTCTGATAGTACAAACCCTAGCATGTGTCGGGTTTTAACTCCAAAAACACATTTCTTTGGATTAAGACGTAAGTCATGCCTCTGACAATGCTTGAGGACTACATCTAGATTGAAGGGATGATCAATAGCTTTCTTAGATTTAACTGCTATGTCATCCACGTAATCGTTTAATCTCTCTAAGAGGTAGTCGCTAAATATATACATCATGGCTCACTGATAGGTTGCTCCGGTGTTTTTGAGATCAAAGGACATCATAGTGTAACAGAAGGTTCCCCAAGGGGTCATGAAAGTGGTTGTTAACTGATGCTCTAGATTGATGCGGATTTGATTATACCTTGAGAACCCATCCATAAAGGACAATAAATCATGACTAGCCGTAGTGTCAATAAGTTGATCAATACTTGGTAATGGGAAGTCGTTTTTAATCGTTGCTTTGTTCAGATCTTGAAAGTCTATAAAAATTCATATACCTCCCATTTTCTTAGAGACTACAACGATGTTCAATACCCACTCCGAGTAATCGACGACACGGATGAAGCCTGCTTGATACAACTTGGTAATTTCATCACGTACGGCTAGTGCAATTTCGGGTTTAATTTTTTAAGCTTTTTGTTTAATTGCACTGATACAAGGGTCTAAGAAAATGTTATGTTGTATAAGTTGTGGGTCTAAACCCGTCATGTTATTATAGGACCACGTGAACACTTTAATGTTGTTTTGGAGAATCGTAGATACGTCCTTTTGTATTTATGGATCTAGGAGGGAGCTAAGTTTCAATGTTTTTATTTCCCCCTTAGATGTCGTTACAGGTACTTCGATGAGAAGGTTCTCGGTCACATCCTAAGCCTCTAGGTCTAAGGCTTGAACTAAATGTTCGGGCCAGTTTAGGGATGTCTCCAGGGATGCTACAATGGTGTCAGTAGATGGTTCCCAGTCTATTGATCTTTAGTTTAGGTGCTTTGTAAGCTTGCCATGAGGACCTGTCAAGGTTAAAAGCGAATATAGATCATCATGCATAGCCATTTTTGTCAAACCTGTCATAATAAGAAAAAGCCAAGTCAAGTGATACCTGTTTGTAGCAACAACATGTAATGAATGTTTGCAAAGTAGCAGTACAACATAGAATAATCATTAATCACCGTGTAAAATTTGCAAATGGAAGTTACCAGTTTAAGGTCTTAGTGGACTGTATCAAGGCTTGAAATGAATGCTAACATTGCCAGTTTAAGGTCGTAGTGGACTGTCACATATTACATAATTTGATTTATGATACAAAAGAATCGCTAGTTTAAGGTCTTTGCGGACCGGTACAAGGTAAGGTTGGAAGCCAAAACTGCTAGTTTAAGATCTTTGCGAACCATTAACAAGTATATTTTAGAAGCTAAGATTTGCTAGTTTAAGGTTTTTGTGGACTGTAATTAGGCTACCTTATAGGTTAAGGGTCTATGTAAATCGAGATTGCCAGTTTAAGGTCTTAGCGGACCATCAACAGGTAGACTTTGTAAATAGAGAATAAATTTTTTTTGGTGGGCCCATCTATTATGCTATAGACAATCGCTACGCTAAGGTTTTATTATGACACAATAGTGCTACGCTACAAGGGATGTCCCACATTGATCGGGTTATGAAAATGGCAAGTGTTTCACTGCGTTGGCTATAAATAGGGGTTTAACCCCTAGTAAACTTGTCATTTTCATTGTCAGAGCCTAGAGCCCATACTCATAGCATAGCACAATTGCACAAAGAGAGAAAGAACATTGGTGTAGCGTAGCAGTTGACAAGGAATTTGCAAGCGAGATAATGGCACATAAAGGCAAACACAAGCATCGAGGACTTGCCAAAGTATATGAAGTAAAGGACACTTTGGAGCACCTCTCCAAGGTGTGCGTTGAAGTGCGGGAGGAGGCTTCGTTTGCTCGGTAAGTGTCTATGCTACCCTTGTTTTCTAGATACTATTATTGTCATTGTGATGAAATTTGCGTCCATTGACACTATTTTGGTTGCCGTTTTGGCTGCCATGCTGTTATTGCCGCTAGTTGAGTATAGTAGCCGTATGGACGCTATGCTACGGTTGCATGCAACATCGCCTTAACCGCCATTACTGAGAATGGTGACTGCTTGTTGCAAGGATTTGGGCGATTTTGAGTAGCGTAGCGCACGCTTGGCACAGCGTACCATCTTTACAAAGGATTTAGTTATTTGCAAAATTTGTTAGGGTGACATGTCCTTAATTGTAGCATAGCGCAAGTTATTTCATATGGCAAGATAGGGTTGAGACGTTGGGGTTATAGAATTTTTTGTCACCTGTGGTGCTTAAGGCTGCGAAAGAGTTTTTTTTGTTACACTTGTTATGTTGTTATGCCTGTTACAGGGCTATGTTTGTCATATTGCCACGTGTTTGCCTGTGCTTGTTCGTTCATTATCTTGCTACGTTGTGCGTATCGTAGTTGTCATCCTTATGCATGTATGTAATCGTTACGCTGTGTACCTATTATGTTGCGTAATGGCTATGCTAGCTACGCTGTAAGTACCACTTCATAATATTGCCCATAATGTTTGACTTTGTTTTTTCATTAAAGAAGAATTTTATGATCGGGAAAACATGCTACGTTACGTGTAAAGAAAGGTTATGCTACACTATATGTGAATAGATGATTACGCTACGCTACGTTTTACTTGAACATAGTGCTAATGTTTGATGTTTTGTGTGGGGTCATGTTGAAGCCCATTTTGATTGTCCTTGAGATTGTAGGAGTCCTGTGCACCCTCAGCGAACTAGTGGCCAACATTCTTCCCCCCCCACAATGCACGTGTGGGGTGGTAGGTGGTTTGGTTTTGGGAGGGTGCATGGGACTTTTTACAGTTCCTCCTCCGCTATTTTACTGTGATCGTTTGGTCACACCTATCAGTGGAGATAGTAGCTGCAATCACAAAAACGTTGTTGGCTGGGGCCAATTGGGGCATTCTGAAATTTGACTAATGGGTTAATCGGGGGTGAGTAGGCAGGAGGCTCCAACCAGTGCCCAAAAGGCTTGAGATGCTTAAGTTGGATTTGGGAGATGCCCAAGTACAAATGTTATCATTTATACAATACACTATTCTTTGCGCGTCACATGGGCACTTATTTTCAGAACTCACCTGGGACCATTTACTATGCTGGCGAGTGAGTTCTATGAGGGTATCTCATCATGTTATGTAATCCATGTTACATTAGACAAAGGTGTTAACAGTACATATATATTTTTTTCTAGGTTTTATATTGATAGGAATGGTCTTCACGGTGATACAGATGCCTTGGCGTTGGCACAGATGACCCTGCAGGAGTTTTCCTCTACTAGGAATGTGCACCGGTGTAATAGGACAATTTGGGGGTGAGTTTAAAACCTACCCGACTCAGTATTCCCAATTTTATAGAAAGTGTAAGGAAGCTAATTAGTTGGATAGGGAGTGGGCATCCCTTAGGCCGCTCACCATTGAAGATGTGTTAGTGGATCTTTCACCATTTCCTACGCCATTAAACCTGGTACGCTAAACTATGAATTTGCTATTATGTGTTTGAGCGATGATTTTTTATTGTGCTAACTTTTCCTTTTTATTTTTATTTTGCAAATTGTTACAGTGGTGAGGAAATCCCAAGAGGTAATTGTGATCACTTTTGGGCATAACGACACTAACCTCTTTTTCAAGTACGAGGAGGTGGAGAAGACCCAACGTTGGCTCTGCAATGGGGCCCCAGCCATGCTTGTCCACAACCTTCAAGAGGTTGGGCTCATGGACTTATTTTTGGCCATAAACCTAAGTGTCCCGCTAGCCGAAATGCTTTCCCTAGTTGACTCCTTGTCCAAGAAGGTTGCCTGCTTCCGTACACACGTTCACGGTGTATGAGTGGTGTTTGAGATCAATGACCAATTGTTTGTGGATCTTTTCGGTGTCCCTTTTGATGGTCTCCCTATAGGAGAAAAATCTAAGAAAGATGCAAACCATCAAGGGGACATTGAGGAGTGGCTAGGGGTGGTAAAGGACCAAAAGGGGATTTATATCGAGAAGGTTAGACTAGGGGTGGCCAAAACGATTTACCCCATCTTTCATGCCCTTACCTTCCCCAAGCTACTCTCCCAAGGAAAAATTGTTGGAATTGAACAGGCTTGGATAATGAGGGACATCATGGAAGAGGGGACTCACTACAATTGGGCCAAATTCCTTTGCAAAGGCTTGCAGGCTGAAATGTTTACACTCTGCGAGAAGCCTAAGTCTCATTTCAACCTGCATCATGCCTTCTTTATAGCTTGCCTGAAGCATTTTGTAGAATTCTTAGTAGTCAGCAAGAATGGTGTCTGGGTGCTACAAGACTGCAGCCAAATTTCCAAATTGTGGATTTGCCAAGTCTTTTGTACCACACGATCCCAAGATCCCTCGGAAGCAATCGGGGAATCGCTTACGCTAATGACCAGGGATTGGGTGGCATGCGCCTGTCGCACCTAGGATAGCGTGGGAGAGGCACCCCCTATTACCATGGGTAGCGTGATAAGGGGAGAACAACTCATTGTAGAAACAGTGGTGACAAGCTTGCAATGTAAGAGGTCCCACCCTACCGACGAGACCCCCCGTACTAACGAAGAGAGGGGGAAAAAGCTGTGACTCAAACTTCGTAGAGTGCAGCCTCCAATTGGTAAGTGTATTCTATTGTTTTGCTAATGTTCGCTACGCTAGGTAACATTGCATAGTGTAGCATCTGTTTCAAGTTGGTACATCTTGCCTATTGTGATCATGCTTTATTCATAGAAGAAGAGGAAGAAGAAGGGGAGGAAGAGGTGATGGCCCCTAAAACAGGGGTGACTCGGGAAGATGAAAAGGTTCCGACCGTAGAGGAAAGGGCCTCGGCCGACGAAGAAGGGGCCCTTACTGTAGAAGAAAGGGCCTCGGCTGGTGAGGAAGAGGCCGTTGGCAATAAAGAGGAGGCCTCTACCGATAAAGAAAGGGCCTTAGCCGATGAGGAAGAGGCCCCTGCCAATCAGGAAGAGGCCCCTACTGATGACCCTTTCATTGAGTGTAGTTCAGCATCGGAGGTGCATATGAGCATTGAAGATGCTACTACGCTGTTAGGTTAGCTAGAAGGAGAGGGGCTCCATTTTGAGGTTGGTGAGTTTGACCACTTGTTTGACAGTGTATCGATGGACGACGTCCCCGCTATCACCCTTGAGGGTTTGCTAGGTAGAAGCTTTACACTGTCATTTATGTTGTTCATTAGCATCATGGTGGTTCTCTCCACCATGGCTAACACATTTTACCATGCAGTAGATACCACTATTGATACTTTTGGCCCTTCTTCGATCCCCCTGCGACCATGGACCGAGACCCTCGACAAATTCATTTTTATGATGGGGTGGTTGACGACATGATCAACCATCTGAAGCAGATCGACCTGGAAGTGGGTAAGTGGAGGTTGCTATGCTAGTCTTCCTAAATTGTTGCAGTTAATGTGACTAATGCTCTTCTATGTGCGATTGACAACCTCTTACCTCAAGTGGGACCCTAATCGAGTGGTTGAGGTTGACGCTGTGCGTGAATTTCCATAGGAGGTAACCGAGGTGCCTTGTCACATTTACAAACAAGCAAGAAAATGTGCATTGTACTCAGCATGCTCCTTGTGGGAATGTAGGCGTGTAAACGAAGACCTCTAGAAATGGGTCTAGAGGATCGAGAAGGAAAAGGCTAACCTAACTATTGAGGTGGGGGATCTCCAATCCATGAATGAATTCCTGCTAGCCCACGACACTAACGATGGCAGTTGATGCACGGCCGTCATCGACTATGCGAGGTATTGGACGACCATGGGATGTAACATATAACCCATGCGTGAAATAATTGAACAACGTATGCAAATGGGCCTTCTAGCCCAGAAGAACCAAGATTGGAAGGATTACAATGTGAAGGTTTATGAGTGGGGGTAGGCATAGAAGAATCATAAACATATGTATAAACTGGAATGTGCCACCTACCGTAAACAGTATCGTGATGCTTTTGTCAAGTTGCATACCTATGAGGTATTCCTTGACATCATTGGAGCTTCTGGGGCTTATGACAAGTTCATGCAACAGGTGATAGTCAGTGAATCTCCCGAAAGGGAGATGACTTTTCCTACGTGTGAGACCACTACTGCCACCTTTTCTCTAGGATCATTGAGATGGACAAATGTGGAAAAGGAGAAAGTTGCAGTAGACGCTAATCTGGGAGACAGGAACTGGGCCGATATTACTGAGGAGAAGATCTTGCAATGCCTCGCAGCCGGCATAGATCGGATACCCCTGAAACGGACGCGGGGTCGTCTTGGGTTAGTCACTTTTCTTTTATTTATTGTGTGAAAATTTATTTTACAAGAATGTTTGTCATAGCTCTAACTAATTATTTATTTTCTTTATTGTGTAGGATCCAAACGAAAATGCAAGACCCACTGAGGCAGGGGATGGTGGTGCGGGCGAAGACTCATAGCGTAGCGGTAGAGAGTTTTATTCTTATTTTTTGAATTCTAAACAAAAAAAATAAAAATTTGTAAACCTTATTGATTAATATTTTTAATGAAGAATGGAATAAATAGATTTATTTCATTTTAGTTAGTGTGTTGTATTTGTTTTTAATTTATTCCTTGTCTCCTCTCCTTTTTTAGTAATTAATTAGCCTCCTTAGGAGCATCTCGTTTTAGTTTTAGGCCATTTCGAGCCGTAATAGTAGTTTAAGGCCATTCTGGGCCATCTCTAGTTTTAGGCCTTTTCGCACCGTTGGTAGTTTTAGGGCATTTCAGGTTGTTGGATGATGGTAACGAAAAATTTTGCCAATTTTAGGCCTTAGCGGGCCGTTACATGGTGTAAGCTATGGGCGTAATGTGAACGATTTAAGGAATAAGGTAAAAGCTAACATAAATGGATGAAAATGAAGCAAACAATGTGAAGAACGAACATATGGTTGATGTAAGTGATGACCATGTTGGAAGCAGTGCAGTAGTTAAGCTAACGCAAGTAACGATAATTCTCGTAGCTGCTTCCTAACCCATCGGGGGCTTGGTGATGCATAAGGTCAAGGGGCTTTGTTGTGGTATTCTTCTATGTCATTATCTACCACTTGAAAAGGCAACTCGGCCCACGCAGTTTCATTTTCTGAGCCAGCATTTTGGGCTAGCTCATTAGCCAAACAAGTAACCTCAGTGGGCATAGACACTTCATTTTTAGAGGTTACTACTTATGAACCCTGCTCCATGTCGACATTATTTATTACCTGGGTAGCCACTTCGTCAACATAGATTACTACCTCCCTGCCTACATAAGGTAAGTGGATTTCTTGATTTAAGGGTGAAGAGACAACCCTGAGTTGGGCCAACCACGACCTCCCCAAGATTAGGTTAAACCCAAGCATCTCTTCTACCACAATGAATGTCGCGCTTGTGGGGAACTGGTCCCTTGCCACAAAGTTGATACTGAAGGTGCCTTTTACCACTACCCATGCTTCGTTGAACAACTTCAGACACGAGGTTGTTGTGGGTTTGATTTGATCAACCAAGCCTAGTTTGTCCACTATGGGGAATGGGATGACATTTATAGTAGCACTGTCATCAACGTGTACTCTTCGGATCTTATGTTGATCAACCTGAATCATGATGAATAGGGGTGTTGTTGTTGCCTGGTCCTTCTCAGGGTCATCCTTAATGGACTTGTCATGGAATGTTAACTGAGTTGCCATCGTTCTTCAGGCATAGAAGGAAGCATAACCACATGGATTGCTTTCTCCTCTGCCGACATGTTTTCGTCAACTAGTATCGACATTAACATGCGAACTAAGGCCTCGCAGTGTGTAGTAGAGGTCATTACTAGGTCATACAGGCTCAAGGTTGTATTCTTTTATTTCAAAGCCTGTTTGACTTAAGTAAGGGCATTTAGAAGGTCTTGTCCATTTTCTCGTTATTTACTGCCTTTCTCCTCCTCCATTCATCCTAGGAGACGAATCTCTCAAGAAGGGGCAATTTCAGGTTTGGGGCTTGACCTTCTTGGGTAGGATGGTGATGATTATGTGTGTGTAGCGATGTCAACTGTTGATGATGAGGGGGGTGTAGACATGGAGGACAAGGGCGTAGGCTTGGGCGGACCTGATGCGGTATGTTCCTTGGCCGTCTTGTCCATTAGATGCTCTTCCACCTTTTTTGAACAAGGAGGTTGTGGGGCTGTTTTGAATTGGCTCTGTGTGGTGGGGGTAGTTGAAGATTTCGGCCCCCTAATGACAAATGGTGTTTACAGTGTTAGCATGGGTGACGACATGGTTTTGAACATGAAGGGTACATGGGTAGATGTCTGAGGGGGAACCTTGAGGACGAATGGTTGTTGTGGCCTCTTTTTTGCTGTTGTTGGTGTAGCTATGCTACGTTGAGGCACAAAAACCATAAATAGCTGTTGTGGTGGTTTTGGATTATTGTCGACACCAATTGTGTTGATGACATACCCTATGTTGTTGGCATTGAGGGGGTCCTTGTAAATGTGCATGGATTGATTTTTAGGGCAGACAAGGTTGTTTTCATCTAGAACCAACTTTCCTTGATTAATCATCCATTGGATCTCATCTTTTAATGCTAGACAGTGATCCGCGTTGTGACTACAGAACCGTTCTAGCTGGAAGTCCTTAGGAACTACTAGCTCCTTGGGTGTAGCTAAGGAGGGGTTCCTACGAAGTTCGCAATACCGTTGATGCCATTTGGTTGCCTCCTCCAACATTTGCTTATGTTGAATGTACCCAAATCCCAACAATTGTTTCAAAATTTTTGAAGTCTTGACAGGTAGAGGGATGTATTTGGAGCAGTCTTTAAGCTTGAAGTTGGGTTTAGGCTGGGTTGATGCCTCTAGTGCCGACGTTGAGGATTGAGCAGCGTTATTTGCGTTAGGCGTGGGGTTAGTCAACATTGTGGCTGCCTTTTTGTTGTTGTTGTTGTTGGGTTTGGCCTTGTTTGCCACGATGGCCACCGTGGCTGTTGTGACCTTGCCCTTCTCTTTGTCCTTTTTGGCATACGTGTTTTTGTACGCAACATAGGCTGGGTCTTTACTGGCTTCGGCCATGTCTTGGATGCTCTTCGTCTGGGCAAAAGCTTGATTAAGAGAGCATGTGGCTAGGTAGTACAGTTTTGACTTAATAAAGTCGTTTACTGCCCCCTTAAAAATAGCCAACAGATGGGCCTCCACGATAGCCTCATGGATCTCATTCAAGGTAATGCTCCATTACTGTATAAACGTTTGCATCGACTCAAGAGGGTCTTGCTTGATGATCATCAACTAATCTAGTGTGACTTTTGGCTTCAAGTTATACTTGAAGCAGGTCACAAACTAAGTCAGCAACTCCTCCAGAGTTGAGATGGAGGCACGTGTGATTACGTAATACCAGTCTAAAGCTTTTCCCGTCAGAGACATAGCAAAGACGTGGATAATAGTGTGTGGCCACTGCTGCAGCAACAAAGATTCAGATTTGAATGTGACTAGAAGTGCATTGGGATCGCCCTCCCCATTGTATTTTGTGAATTAGGGGAGTGGTATCCTATGGGGTAACGTGAGCATGGGAACGACCAGGCTGATGGGGTTGTCATGGTAAAAATCCATGACCTGCACTGTGTTAGAATCGACAGATTGGAGATGTTTAATCTCTTCAATGAGAGTTTGGATAAGTTGGAACACTTGATCCAGACTTGGAGATGATGTAGACGATTGTGGGTTAGTAGGGACACCCATCATTGGTGGCATTGTAAGGGCAACAGCTTGGCTCATAGGAGGTACCGTTGGGGTTGCTCCTGGGAAGGGCGTTGCCTGTGCAGCCCACCACCCAGTGAGTGGTGGTATTGGAGCAGTGGTTGCTAGCAGTGTTATAGGGTTAGTCACTTGCGTGACTGATGGGGCGGACCACAGTCTCGTGCTTGGTTGTACCATTTGCAGGACTTGGTACGCCTGGTGGTAAACGTAGTGTGAAATTTGGGAGGATTGTGGCACAGGGAGAGAAGTGGTTGAGGCCCACCACGCGGTTGGGGGTGGGGCTACCATTGATGGTAGGATAGGTACAAATGATGGAATGGGGGCAAGAACCCCATGCAGCTATGAAGTAGGCACCATGTGCATGTACGAAAATGTAGTTGTAATTGGTGTTTGGTACGATGACAAGATAGAATGAGGAGGGAGCATGCCTGGGAATGAAACTAAAGGCATGACATGTTAGTACGCTAAAGGTATCGGATGGCTGCCCACTACTGATGGAAGTGTAGATTGCAGTGGATTCATGGTAATCATAAAATTGGTGAACGCAAAAAGCAGGTTTGACTGGAAAATGACGGTAGGAGGGATTGTGGCAGGGTAATTCTGGCCACCATCCGCGGATTGGGAGTCTAGGTCTTCTTGTCTGTCCTAGAATGCTTCATCGTAATGGGATGTCATGTTCCACTGTTCCCTAGACCTACTCATTTGTATGAGTTGGTTTAGGACCCGTTGATACGATTCGGTCAATGAGATAACGACATTAGGGGTGGGGATAAATTTCCTCTCTTTTCAATGAAGGAACTCGAAGCTACATTTGTCTTCACGTTCTTGGCAATCTAAGGGTAGATTTGCCTAGATCTTTGCATAGAGGAAGTCATAACGCTCTACGTCTTGGGCCAATAGCTTAGGTAACAAATGTTGAATCCTGAGGGACTGGCGTGGTGCTAGCACTAAGCTGGGTGGTCACTCGACACCTATGATGCTTTGGAAAGAGAAAGGAACCTCAAGGTTTGAGGTAGGAACTACTGTTGTTGGCAAAATCATTTTGCATGGTTAAAGGGAAGTTGCAAATAAGAAACATAGAAATCAATGGGCGATTGGAGGCTTTTTGTCTTGCCAGGTTCCAAAGGAACCGTTGTCGTGACCAGTTTGCACCACACGATGCGTAAACAACCGTGAGGGCATCAAATTTACGCTAATGGGTGATGGGGTACAGATAGTGTGTAAGAATACTCGAAGGATGTAGAAAGGGTAGCAAAAAGGTCCTCCTTCTAGCATGAAAAACTATTACAATCGAAAACATTGATGGCTAGAACATCGAGAGGTTACTGAGTGAACAATTTAACCCTAGATCCATGCAAGGACCCTACTGGAGAGAAACGAAAGTGGGGTGCCCTAAATGGTCTGGTCGATCAGATAGGGACTTAATCGGTGTATCTTAACCTTTTGGAAACGTTGGTTTCAGAAACGAGACACGCAAAGTAAATCGACAATCAATAAATGCAAAGCGGTGAAAATAGCAGAAAACAACGATAATAGTAAGCAAATAAAAGAACAAACTTGGGTGAGAAAGTGCACCGCCCCAAAGTTGCGAGTTTGATCCTTTGCTTTGTTGAAAGGCATACAACAGAAGATGCAACACGGAAGAGGGACAGCTTACACGGAGCAGTATGGTTGCAGATCTCTGAACCGTAGAGCCAACTAGCAAACTCAATGCCAACCAAGGTGCTAAAAATTGCTAACTATGCTCTCTGAAAGCCAACTTGAAAGCCAATCACTACTCAAGCCAATAGCCAACCCCCTAAGCATTGTTTGTCGAGGTATTGATAGGGCTAGGAGTAGGAGAAAACCATGGTTTGGATGACATTTGTCTTGGACCCCACAAGGTGCAAACATGGCTACACTATGTAGGTGTGTGATGTCGGAGGTGAGCTTTGTTATGCTATGACCATATTGCTGAAACTGCCTGTGACAAAATCTAGTGTGCTAAAGATGTAAGCAAAAAAGGAGCCTATGCTCTAGGACTACATCCTCCCTACTCTTGCAAGTAGGGTCAAGCGTAGGAACAATTTTGGGGATTGACCAGGGGTATGCAAAATGGAGCAAACTGGTTGAATTTATCCGCCAAAGAGATATCAAGGTGAGAATAATCATTGCCAACAAGTTATAGAGCTACTCGAAGACGTGTTGATGCTTCCATGCCAATGTTGCACTACCCACATTGTTCAGCAAGGTTCGCGTAGCGTAAGTGATTTCTCACTACATTGTGGTATGCTACGTAGCATAGCATAGCGTAGCCACTGGTCTTGACAGAAAACTTGTGTAGGAGTCGAGAGCATTTGTGTAAGGCTTGGTCAGGAAAACAATTGCAACTTTGGCCCTCAATGCCAAAAAGCCTTCAGGCTTGCTGAATTCATCTTTGGAACATTTCTGTCATTTCTGTGTCGTCGCTACATTGTGCTATGGCATGTAGCATAACACAGCGTAGTAGCTAGTGTATCATGCTTCCTTGTTCAATCTGCCATTTTTTACGAAGAAACTTTGCTTGAGGCCTAAGGTCTAAGTGGGTTAACCAGTTTTGGAGGCTGAGGCGTTGCCAAGTGCAATCTTCTTGTTGGAGTCAAAGGGGGACCTTTTTCCTCTTTGTTCCTACTATGCTTTACTACACTACGTAGCGTAGCACCCTGTGCTAGTGCAACAAGTTTTATTGACTGTTGCAGCATGCGCAAATGCTTTGGAAGACCAACTTACATCTTGGATGCTTGATTGATTTCTTCGAGGCTTACTATGTTGTGCAACGTAGTGTAGCATAGCAGATTTTCATGCTAGAAAACTTGCCGAACTATTTTGCTCATCCCAAACACTTTCGACAACTCCTTAGATGGTTTTTGGGTAGATTGCCAGCCAGGTCAATTATCCGGTTGGGTAGGCTAGAGAGTCCAGCAGGCCTGTCAACCTTGGGGATAGAAAACTTGTCAGACTATATAGTCTATCCTTGGCACCTACACTGTCTTATCACCCATAATGATGTTGCACTTGTGGAAATACTTGTGCAAATTCCAAGACTTTGTTGAAGCATGAGAGTCCTAAAATTTTATGGTGTTTCATCCAAATGTCGAAGGGTTCTAACGGTTGAATCCATTGCTACGGACCCTCCATTCTAGTAGTAATCCCCTCATCACATTGACAGTGCTCACAAGATTGGACAAAATGATGGGCATCCCAAAATAATGTAGGCCAATAATATGTTGCAAGCAGAATCTTGATGGCTATTTGTCTCCCAGCGTAATGACCTCCACAAGGACCCTCATGAGTGTCTTGGAGAACTTGCAGTTGATCTATATCAGGAACACACCATCGAACCAAGTGATCGTGACACACTTTGTAAAGTTTCCCGTTGATCTCCATAAAGTACTTGGCTCAGTGAAGAAACTATTGTTTCTTCTTAAGGTTTAACTCTTGTGGTGTTTGTTGGGTGAGGAGATAGGTGAGAATGCTACTGTACCAGTTTGTCTCCATGGGTGATTGATTATTCACTACACCAACAAAGAGGAATTCATTAGAAAAATGATTAGAAATTGGATACTCATCCTCTTTGTTGTCCCATCGCAACTGAGATAAATGATCAGCAACTACATTCTCGGTGCCTTTGCGATCGATCATCATTAAGTCGAACTCTTGTGAGATTACAAGCCATCGTATGATAAAGGGCTTACCATTGGCTTATTCATGAGGAACCAGATTGCACTATGATCTATATGTATATATACATTATATCCCAATACATAGTGTCTAAACTTTTCTAGTGAAAACACTACAACCATTAATTCTTTCTCTGTGGTAGTGTAGTTAAGTTGTGCACTAGCGATACTTTTACTTGCATAGTGGATGTAATAATGACACTTTTGGTCATCTAACTATGTAAGTACGGATCCTAAAGCATAGTTGGACACATCAGTCATGATATGGAATGGTTTAGACTAGTCAGGAGCTTGTAGAGTGGGTGTTTCTACTAGCTTGTAGAAATTGAGTGCTACGAATATGAAATTGATTGAGCAACTGCAAGTGTTTCATTTTGTGTTGAAACATAGAAGCAACAAGTTAAATGCTGTTGCTGATGCTTTTTTCAAAGATTTATATTTTCCACTCTTGTATTGAAGTTAAATGTTTTAAGGTCTTTATTCAATTGTATTTTAATGATACTAATTTTTGTAATATTTAAAAATAATTAAATTCTCCATTATTAAGCAAGACTTAGAAATGGAAAGCATATCATATCAAGAAGGATATTCTTTTTAGAGATGGCAACATTTATGTTTGTAAATATGATTTTAGATTCAAAATTCTAGAAGAGAAGCACCATAGTGACATGGTTGGACATATGAGCAAAATCAAGACTTTGAAATTTGTGAGAAAAAACTATTTTTTCCCAAGTAGATACAAGAATGTTATTAAACTTGTGAAAGAGTGTTATGTTTACCAAAAGTTCAAACATGAGAAAGGTGTTAATGGTTATTACTTACCTTTGCTAACCCCAAATGTTATTTTGAAAAGTGTTTCTTTAAACTTTATTTGCAACATTTGAAGAATAAGATTTGTTCATGATTTTATATTTATTGTAGCTAATAGATTCACTAAGATGGCTCATTTTATTCCATGTAAGAGTAGTGATGCTTCACATGTTGCTTATCTATTCTTTCAACATGTTATAAAGTTGCATGATATTCCATTGAATATTATGAGTGATAGGAATGTCAAATTTACTATTAGTTACTTTTGGAGATATCTTTGGAAATTTTTGGAAAGAAAGTTATCCTTTTCCATAGCCTATCATTCTCAAATTGATGGACAAACTAAAGTGGTAAATAGATCATTATTGAACATATTGAGGTGTCTATGTGAGGATTAGCCACAAAGATGGAAGAATATGTTGGCTCATGCTAAATTCATATAATAATGCTTTCTACATAAATATTTGTAAAAGCCCTTTTATTACTAATTATGGTCTCTTATCAAAGATGGTATATGTATTAAGAATATTCAATGATAGTGCCTCTTTGAGTTTTGATTTTCTTGAGTAAATAAAGCAATTGCATTAACAAGTTAATTCTCACTTGGAAAAGAAGACAAATAATATGTCTTCCAAGGCTAATGAGGGCAAGAGTATAATTGAATTTCAAATTTGTGCTTATATATGGATTTATTTGAGCAAACAAAGGCATAGAAATGTAAAATTCTATAAGCTCAAGTCAAGGAAAATTGGTCCATTTCGAGAATTATGGCCAAGATTAATCCAAATGCCCATGATATTGATTTGCCTAATAATTTACCTATTTCTTGTATTTTTAATATTTCAAATTTGAGTCCCTATCATGATAATGTTCTTGTATTATACTTAGAGGATAGTCTTGAACTCCTCAAGGATGTAATTAAAGGTAAAACTCCATTGAAATCATCAAGGAAGAAGCCAATTATGTTACAAATAAGGGAGGTTAGAAGCATAAGAGGCAAGAAGATGCATGAGTACTTGGATTCTTACCTTCCTTACTTAAATCTCCTTTGTCATCACCTTTATCTTACTCTTTTTTCTACTCTTGCTTCTTCTATTCATGGTCTTCTTTAGCCTCTACCTTGGATTTAAAGTCCTCTTGAAATTTTAAATCCTTATTTTTACCCTTAGCTAATTCTTTTTCATTGCTCCCAAAGCCATTGAGCTTCTTCTTTGCTTTTAATGCTAAATCATAAGGAGAGCTCCTAGAAGGAGAGCTCATATGTGATAAGAATCAATTCCAACAAGCATCCAAATTTTCTTAGAAACGAAAAAAAAAAAAAAAATAATCCAAAGAGAACTAAGCATAAATAAGAAAGGAAAAGCTTTTCTATTCAATGCCTAAAGTCAAAGTACAATGTTGGAAGAACAAAAACACAACAATAATCTAGACTAAGACCTAAGATAATCTTCTCTCACTCTCAGAATCCTCAATCATAATATTCAAGATGAACAAGCATAATTGGACATACAATTGAGATACTCTTTTCCTCATAAGAGCTCCTAATAAAATGTTAAGGTAGGACAACCCCTTTAGAGATACATTTCATCCTTTTGTAGCCTTAAGTGACCGTTCATCTTTCCCTCAAAATTTGTGTCATTTAAAATTTTGATTTGTAATTAGATAATGTGTTCTTTTAGGTCATAGCAACTTGCAATAGCCTAACTAAAATGGGATTGAAACTCAAAACCCTTTGCATTAGTAAACTCCAATAAAATTTAGTGACTATTTCTACCAGGTCTAATTGCAGCTGACATCTTGAGAGTACAACCTCCTACATTGTAGTAGCCTCACACTTATATAAATATTCCAAATAATTTATGAATCTTTATTAGGTGACCAACTATGGAAAATCAAGACTCACAATTACTCACAATAAAAAATTGCAATCCTTTGTGACTTATAGTAGCCTCATTGTTACCTACCTGAATAAGAAAAACCACTCAAATGATTCAAACAAAAGATTGAGACACTAACATACAAGTCTTATGATTCCAAAACACTTTGAACTTAAAAAGACACTTGAAATTAAGAAAGCTTTACATTTGAAATTACATAAAGTCCTCACATACCTAAATCACTTTCATGTATCCACCTTGCATTCTTAGGGTCTTCAGTGCTCCAATGGATTATGTACTCATGCCTATTTCTTTCTCTTATTCTAGTAGCCTCTTTTTCTTGAACAATTGGCTTCCTAGACATGCTTTAACTTGCATCTTCAATTACATCCTTGAGAACCTTCTTATTGTTCTTCAAGTTTGATGCAAGTACCTTTCCATGGTATGGAGTTAAATCTAAAACATTAAAACCTCCATAAAATGGAAAACCATTAGGGAGATGAAGTTCATAGGCATTATCATTCACTTTGGTCCTTATTTCAAATGGACCAATCTTCTTGGATTTGAGCTTGGAGTAGTTCATATTACTTAGTTTCTCTTCAAAATATAGTTAAACAGAATCACCAACTTTATGTTTCACCTTTATTGTGTCCAAATTTTTGCTGGTAGTAACTTCTTTTTCTTTACTCTCAAGTTTTAGGTTCACTTATGCAAAGCCTTATATGTCCTTCACAAAACCTAAACTAAGGTGAGCACAATTATCACACTTTTTCAACTCATTTTTCATCCTAGGAAAAAGACCATAATTCATCATGAATAGACTCTTTATGGTGCTGGAATGATAGCAATTTGAGTAGTTAAACTCATCATGAGCTAAAAAATGTTTTGATCTATTTGGCTAATCTTCAAAAAGACACCTTAGGATTTTTAATAATGATATATTCACATCCTTAGTTTGTCCATTACTTTATGGATGATAGGTACTAGAAAAAGATAACTTGGTACCTAGAAATTTCCATAATAACCTCTAAAAATGATTTGTGAATCTTACATATCTATCACTTATAATATTCAATGGTGTTACACTACAATATAACAACATGCTAGGAAAACAAATGATCAAGATGAGATGCATCCTTGATTTAATTACAAGGAATTAAATATGGTCTTTTTGAAGATTAGCCATTAGAAGGAATCTTCAAAATCTATTCAGAACAACAAAAATAGAATCATGTATAGAATGAGTCTATGGAATACCACACACAAAATCCATAGAAAGACTTTCTCATGAAGCATTAGAAATGGAAAAAGGTAAATACTGACTAAAAATACCTTTTCCTCCTTAAAAATTTTGACAAATAAGATACTTAACAAATTTATTCACATCATTGCACATAACTAGCCAAAAGTAGAGTTTGGCAATAAGATCATTGGTTTAATTCTTACACATGTGTCCAACCATATCAAAGGTATGCTTCTTATGAAAATATTTGACCTCAAATCATAAGTAGACATACATTCCTTTTCATTCTCGAAGACAAGTCCATGTTATAGATGATAGTCTCTCCGCCTATTTACTCTGAGATTCTTCCAAATCTCACTAAAATTTATATCATCTGAATTCAAAGAAGTAAAGGTGATGAGTGGCTAGGTACCCCTACACTCAACCATACGAAACAAACGTCGCACGCGCGATCCGGTCGAACTCCGCAGATGGACTAGTTGTGGCACCTAGATAGTTAGCCTTAGGTCGCAGTTCGCTGTCTTCCCATCTAGACTAGTTTTGCATATGTCACGTATGGTTTAGTCTAGATGAGGTGTATGATGTGTTCTAATTCTAACGCTACTCCTGAAGGCAGTGGAAAATAATATTAACTAATCTAAGCTAAGAGGAAAAGGGTAAGAAAATCTAATCTAGCCTAAGTGCGACGAGCAACCGATTCCTTGATCAACCGTACACATCTTGGACTTCGTGCACGACTGCCACTGGGACTACCAAGCATAGGCCTAGGTACGCCACTGGGATTACCAAGCGCAGACCCCAAATACGCCACTGGGTTACCAAGCGTAGATCCCCCTAGCTACACCACTGGGCTACCAAGCAGTCACACTTAAATGCTCGTAATCAAGTCGAACTCGTTCCGCTTCTAGGAGTTTAGGGTTGAGAGACTAATCGCGATAAGTAACCGATTCCTTAACTAGCCGTACACACCCGTAGATGCTCGTAGTCAAGTCGTACTTACACCGCGCTATGAAAGCAATAAATAACATGAAATAAATAACAATAAATAAACTAAGTGAATGCTGCAATGATGAAGTAATCTCGATCTTTATTGCCGGTCATGTGCGTGTCCAAGTACGGCACACTCGAATAAAGACACCGTACAATCACATTCACCACACTGCGGGCAGACACGGGAAAAATTCTAACTCTGGAGGGATCAAACTGCCAGAGCTTCGCTACACTAAAACTGGGATGGAAATGAGGGAGAGTCGCCTCTTATTTATAGAAATTGCGGCTGACTGCGATATCGCGTACGCGATATCGCATACGTGATATCGCGGCCCATGATACATCGCGACCCATGATACAACGTGGGTGCCTTATCGTGGGTGCCTTAACGCAGCCGCCAGCACTATGAGCAATTCATGTCTCATCAAAAGGCCACAAGTCCCTCTTCTTGTACACATGAATGACTCACCATGTGAATCCTAGAGAGATCATTTGCTACCATATTGATTTTTTCCACTCCTATGCTTTAGCACAAAGTGAAGCTGTTGTAGCTACTCTATCCACTACATATGTTTGACACTTAACTTCTTTTGTGAATTTAAGAATTGCAATGCCTTGTGATCAATGAAAAGCAAAAATTCACTTCTTAATAAATAATGTATTTAATATGTAATAACTTAAATTATAACATAAAATTCCTTTTCATAGACACTATACTTTTATCTAGCTTCATTTAGCATTTTATGAAAAAATTTAATATGCTTTCTTTCTTATGACAAAACATCTTCAATTGCAAGTCCACTTACATTCAACTCCACTTTAAAAATATTGACAAGGTTTGGATTGGCAAGCACTGTAGCACTAAAAGTTTAATCCTTCAAGGCTTGAAATGATTTCTCTTGATTATCACCTCACACAAAATTTGTACTCTTCTTTAAATAAGAAAGCATTGGCCATGTAATAAAACTAAAATGTCTAATGAATATCCTTTAAAAACTAGCTAGCCCAAGAAAACATCTCACCTCTTCAAAATTCTTTAGTGAAGGAAAATTTCTAATTTTCTTAATCTTACTAGGCTTTATCTTCACTTGGTTTTTGGAGATGACATGATCCAAGTCCATAGTTTTCTTATTCATGAAGTGGCACTTCTTGATATTTACTCGTCTATGGAGCTTCTCCCTATGATGTGGAGTCATCTGGTAGGATTTCTCATTTGGTATGATTATCCTTGAAATTAAGTTAATCTAATGTTGAATTGATCTCATAGGAGTAACCCCTTCTAATTTACCCTCGAAGACATACAAAAACTCTTGTGTAAAAGGTTGTACCAATGCTGGAACTTCATTTACTTACTCCTTTTCACATGGTTACAATTGTTGATACAATGATGAAACCATGCCCAAATTATTCATGAGCTTGAACATATTCTTTCTCACTCAACAATATCAAAGATGCATTATTAAGGACATTCTCCTTAAATCATCATAATGACATAGGAATCAACTTATGAATTTCATTTGTCCTAGGCACACAACAAAGGGTTTTACCTTCATCAAAAGTAGCCTTGTTATCACAGTTTCAAGGTTTACTAAGAATTATATTACCATAATAATACGAAGAGTATCATAAGAAATCATATCTTTATAGGACCCAATCCTAAAAGATAAGTTACACCATTTTTGTACTTCTTAATAAAGATCTTTGGAAAGCTAATGGACTTTATAAGGCCTTGGATGAGAAAATTAGGATAATCCCAATCTTTGAATAATCTTATTAGAGATTACATTTTCTTAACCTTCACCATCAATGAGAATATGAATTCATTCCTTACTAGACATCTACCCCAATTCTAAAAAATATCTCCCTATTTGGATTTTCCACATTCACATTTCTCATAAATGTACAAGAATTCACTTTAGTGATATCTTTAATCATAGATGCATTAGGATTACCTTGATTTATAGAGGCTAAAGAATCTTTTTCTATGGTTTGAAGTTTAGTTTTCTTTTTGAATTTTAACTTTTTGCATTCTTATTTATTATGACTTATTTCTCCATAATTGAAGCATTGGATTTTTCTAGCATCCTTTATCTTAAATGAATCCTTCTTGGAAGACTTGTTGGAATCCTCCTTTGACTTTTCTTGTATATCTTCTTTGGCATTCCTTGGGTCCCTTTCACCTTTGGATGGCCTGAAGTTTTTGCCCTTGAATGAATTTCTTAGATCAACTTTAAAATATTCTTGTAGCTTCTTCTCAACTTTGAGAGATAACTCAAATATCCCAACCAATGTTTAAGCTTCATAAAATTTAAGCTTTTGTTAACACTCTATTTTAAGACTAACGTTGAAATTTGAGACTTAATCATAATTAGACCATTGCATCTTTGCTTAATGAAATACTTTGCAAAATTCCATGAAGTAATTTATGACTTTCTTTTCTTCTTGTTTTAAATACTTGAGCGTTTGGATTACTTCTTGCCTATGCCATGACTTATCAATTTTTTGCTTCATCAAGTATTGCATAATTGACTAATGTTCAATGGGTGGGACATGAGTGTCCCATCAAGCTTTTGCCATACCCTCCAATTTGGTTTTAGCATATGACACTCTTTGCTTATCATGGACAAATTCAAGTTCAAAGTACTTGTTAATAGTCTTACATCAGCATAAAAAATAATCTATACCTTTCATCCCATTGAAAGTATTGATCTCAACATGTAGCATCCTTGCAACATGTCTGAAGGCATTTCCATGAGTAATCTTTATTTCCTCATATATTTGTCCTTAGGGTCTTCAAGAAAATCCAAGATTTCTTTTCTTTGGAATTATTGATCTATGAGGTTGATTCATAGCCCTTGAAGAATGATGGACTTCTTCATTTTCATCTTTACCCTTATCTCCAAGATTAATAGGAATATAATCTTCCAAATCTAGAATGGAATGATGACTATTTGATGAAGAAATCCTAGACTACACATCTTGCTTTGATACTCTTAGTGATGGTGCTTTATTTTCCTTATCTTCTTCTAGCTTTCCAAGCTTTTCAAAAATCAATTAAGAGATCCTCTTTATTTCTTCCATGTCCTTAGCAAGAGATTGAAGTGTCATCTTCTTGGATTTGATGATGGAATTAGACTAAAATCAAAATACCCACAAGTAGGAATTGAAAATCCATAAGAAATTTGGAATACCCATGACCAAGAATTGAGTGATCACAAAGTTTAAGAAGTATTAAAAAAATTAAATAAGTCTAGAAAAAAATGGAAAAACATAGCTTAATTAAGCTAATGGGTATCACAAATGAGTGAAATATCAAATACCCAAATCAATTAACCTCACAAATAAGTTAAAAGAAGATTGTAAACCATAAAATGAGTAAGAAAAAAAAACGCAATGGGATTCCTGTGTAATTACACGATAACAAAGAAATTAAATTACCTAATTTAAGGATTGAAGCAAGAAGATCACATCTCCATGTCTAAAATGGTCTAAAAACCATAGTTTTTTATACCAATTTAGTAAGAACCACTCCCAACAAGCATCCAAACTTCCTAAAAAATTAACAATAATAGAATTCAAAGGGAACTAAGCATGAAAAATAAAGAAAAGGCTTCTTTATTCAATTTCCAAAATCAGTGTATAATGATGGAAGAACAAAAACTGAACAAGGATCTAGAGCAAGATCCAAGACAATCCAATTTTACTCTCATAATCCTTAATCATAATGCTCAAGGTAAGTAGGCACAATTAGCCCCACAATTGAAATGATCTTTTCCTCAAGAGAGCTTACAATGCAATGTTAAGGCATTATGACTACTTTAAAGATCCATCCAACCATTTTAAAGCCTCATGTGATCATTCATATTTGTTGACATTTTGGTATGTTGAAACCTTAAGAAAAATGAAGAACATAGGATGTTTGTGTGGTGTGTTTACAGGGTAAGATTGTGTGTGGACAAGGTCTTCATAGAGACATCATCAAGAGCTTGGATTGAGATAAGAAGGCATGTGGAAGTTCAAAGAACATGGACAAAAAAAGAAGATATTAAAGGGCAAATGGAGTTGAAGAAAGATGTCTCCAAGAAACAGAAGATGTCTTGGTAAAATTGAAGGTAACACAAGAGAAGATGTCTCTAGAAAATAGAAGATGTCTTTTGGGACAAAAATACGTCTTTCATGTAAAGAAGATGTCTTTCCAGAAAAAATAAATGTCAATGATAGAAAGACATCTTAATCTTGGGGAAGATGTCTCCAATGATTGTTAGGTAGCCATGGCATGAATTCCGAGGTGATTTCAGAAACACATTAGCTATAAGAAGACTTCATTCTCATTGGGAATTGTGCAAGATTTGGTACTATTAATTGTAAATCATTTAGCAATCATTGTAATCATTGTTGTTCCTCATTGTATAATCTTTTTTCTATTGTAATTGGTAAAAGTGAGTTGTGCCTCAAAGTACAAGGATCAACAAACTTAGTTGCATTCATTCCTTGTGATTGTAATTCTCTTTTGTTGCCCTACGAGGTTGATGTGCTTCTTGTAGGAAGGCATCTTACTTGAGCTTGTCAGGATCTTACAGGATTGAGTGTTGGTGTAGCGCCACAACACTCTAGAGTGGATCTCAAGTTGTAAAGGTAGTGGGATCCTTGAAACCACATTCTAAGCTTGTTGGAACCTTGTAGGGTTGAGTGGATTCATAGGGTCAAATAACTTTGGAGCGGAGCTTAGAGCTTGTATTTGGTGTGGTATCCTTCAAACCATAATTTAGAAGGAGCAAAGTCTGGAGGTATGCTTGCAAACTACCCTCCAAGTGTGGACTACCCAAGTTGGGGAACCACGTTAAATTTGGTGTGTGCTTTGTGTTATAGAAATTTGATTTGGGGAACTTATTCATCCATCCCACTTATAACTCCAATGATCCTTAAGTGGTATCGAAGCCTGGTGCTCTTGCACTCTTCATCAATCTCCAAGAGTGAACAATGAAAGGGGCTATCAATACTAGACATACTTGGTCAAGGAGACTAATTATCTTTATCAATTATTGTATCCAATTGTTGTATCACATCTATCAAAATAGTAAATATTTCATTTTAGTCATTCTATTTAGAAATAAAAGTTTCTACTCTTGCAAGTTTAATAGTGATCGTGATATTGAAAAAAGGTATGAAATATTTTGTAATGAGATTCTTTCTTTCCAAAATCTATGTATTGAAATAAAAGACTCTTTACATATCAAGTAAATGAAAATTAAAGTTCTAGATGAGGAATGCTCTTATCTCAAAGAGAAAAACTCAAACCTTAGGGCTAAGATTTAAAAACTAACAAATATGATTGAGAAGATGAATGAGAACTCTATGGAGAAGTTGAAAGATCAAAAATAGCATTTATACAAGTTTGGTGAATCTTCTAAACTAAAAACCTTGAAATGCTTCTTTTGTGGTAAATATGGCCATATTCAAGCTTTTTGCTATCTTAGATTACATCACTACTTTTGGTATTTGCAAAAGCAACCTAGAATGAGAACCTTGTAGGGTTGGAAAAGAAAAGAAGGAAAGTCTAAAAAGAACTTGGTGGCTCAAATTACTCTCTTTGATGAAAAAGTTAGCACTTGGTATATTGATAGTGGGTGTTTGAGGCACATGATAGGTGAAAAATCATACTTCACCCACTTCATGAAACAAGATTGTGGAATAGTCATGTTTGGAGGTGATATGGAAGCACCTATAATAGGTATTGGTACCATAGGAGGGAAAGGTAAGGGATTACCAACTATAAACAAAGTGTTTTTGTTGATGGATTAAAACATAATCTTCTTAGTGTTAGTTAGCTTTGTGATTCAAATTTTAATGTTACTTTTTCAAAAGAAAATTGTAGAATACAAGATTTATCTACTAGAAACATCGTAATAGAAGGAACTAGAAAAGAAAATGTGTATACCACTATTTTTGGAAATTGTCGTAACCTTGAATCTAAGTGCTTAGCAAGTTATGTAGATGATACACATCTTTGGCATAGGTAGCTAGGCCACATAAATAAGGAAATTCTTCAAATATCAAAGGAAATGGTTTGTGGTCTTCCCACACTCAAAGACTTTAACCTAAATACATGTGAAGCCTATCAGAAAAAATAACAAGGGTAAGATTTGGTAAGAAAAATTGTATTTGCATTGCTTGTCCCTTAAATTTACTTCATATGGATGTAGTTGGTTCAATTCAAACACTTTGCTTGGGAAAAAAAAGATATTTTTTGACCATCATTGATGATTATCCTTGCTCTACTTAGGTTGTATTTTTATATCACAAAGATGAGGTATTTGATCATTTTTTGAGAATTAGCAATCAAACCTAGAAAAAAAAAGGATATAGTATTAAAGTTATTAGAAGCAACAATGGAGGTGAGTTAAAAAATGTATAGTTTCAACAGAACCCAAAAATGTTAAGGAAGAAAAAGGAGAGGAAGGCTAGATTTTTGCTATGCAATATGAACTCATTTAATTTACTAGAAATGATGTATGGGAATTGACACCTAGGCCCAATGATAAACCTATTATTGGAACAAAATAAATCTTTAGAAACAAGACTGATGATAATGGAAACATCATTAAAAACAATGCTAGATTGGTTGCCAAAGGATACAACCAATAATAAGGAATTGATTTTGAGGAAACTTTTGCTCCTGTTGCTAGGTTGGAATGTATTAGCCTTCTTCTTGCCTATGCTAGCACTAACAACATCAAGCTCTATCAAATGGATGCCAAAAGTGATTTCTTGAATGGAAGCATACACAAAGAATTTTACATTGAACAACTTGAAGGATTTGTTGATTCCATCAACCTTGATTATGTCTACAAGCTCAAGAAAGCTCTCTATGGTCTTAAACAAGCTACAAGAGCTTGGTATGAAAGACTCTCTCAATGCCTTACATCAAATGGATTTGAAAGAGGTAAAGTTGATGTTTGTTTCTCAAAAGAGAAGATAAAGATCTTCTAATAGTTCAAATTTATGTTGATGACATTATTTTTGCTGCCATTAATGAAATTCTTTATAAGAAACTTTCTGATCTTATGTTGTCTAAATTTGAAATCAATATGATGGGAGAACTCAACAATTTTCTTGTGTTTCAAATCTATCAAACAGTTGATGGAACCTTCATTTGTCAAACCAAATATGCAAAAAGTATCCTGCTCAAATACTACTTAGTTGATGTTAAAGTTAAAGGTGCTCCTATGGCTACAAATTTTAAACTGATAAAAGATGATCAAGGTAAGCCTATTGATCCCAAGCTTTATAGAGGTATGATAGGTAGTCTTCTTTATTTAACCGATAGTAGACCAGATATAGCTTTAAGTGTAGGATTGTGTAACCAATACCAACTGGTTCCAAAGGAATCTTATTACCAGGCTATTAAATGTATTTTTCATTACTTAAAAGGTACTGCTAGCTGGGGCCTTTGGTATGCAAAGGGTTCTCCACTTGATCTTGTCAGATTCTGTGATGTAGATTAGGTAGGTTGTTCTAATGACCACCATAGCATGAGTTGAAATTTTTTCTTCTTAGGAAGGAGTCTTATTTGTTGGACAACTAAGAAGAAAACTTCTTTGGCTCTCTCAATAGTGGAAGTTGAATATATCTCTACCGATATTTGTTGTGCTTATTTACTTTGGATGTATAAAACTCTTAAAGATTTAGGAGGAAAAGTAGACTCAACACCTATTTACTATTAATGAGCGGCTAGGTACCCCTATGCCCAACCATACGAATCACAAGCATTCACGCGCGACTTGTTCGAAATTTGTAGACTGTAAGCACTTAACATACACCAAACTCTAACCGGTGAAACCTTGGGTTAGAAGGGTTGTTTTCATCCTAATCTCACTTGTGAGGTTCTGTTTACGATGGTTAAGTGAGACTAAGGCTAATGATTTTTATAGCTTTTTAATTATCTTTTTGGATGGCTAATTATCTTGGAAAATAAGGCTAGAATATTAATTAATCTAAGATTATCTTAATCTAAATCTTAACTGTTCCTAACATAAGTACCTAGTCCCATCTTCTGAGCACGTCTTGAGCATCTCTTAACACTTCTAGGTTACCAGATGTTAAGTGTCACTGGGTTTACCAAGTGTTTGAGTTACATTTGAGATGCTCGTACTTATGGCCTTTAAGAACTATGAATGAACAATAGCGATTGAAATCATAATAACAAAAACTTAAGTAATTAACAAGTAACTAATAAAGCATAAACATATTAAACTATTGAATGCATAAAATAGCTAAGTCCAAATGCTGCAAGGAATGCTTGAATAGTTCATCTTTATTGCCGTCATGCCAATGGGCTTAGATACATCAACGCTCGAATAAAGAGCCGATCACTTTTCTTACACCTGCTACGGGCACTTGGAAAATATTCTATCTCTTGCGAGAACAAACTGCAAGAGCTTCGCTACAACTAACTAAAAGGTGCCTAAATGAGGCAGAATGCCCTCTTATTTATAGGCCGGGATAGCCAGCTACGTAAACGGGGCCATGTCAATGTAGGGAGGCTACGTCGATGGGCCCTTGTCGATGTGGCCATGTATACGCAGCCTTGTATACGTGGCCTAGTCAACGCATTGACTGAATGACACTTCATCATACCCCCACGACTGAGCAAAAACTTGTCCTCAAGTTACTTTACAATTTGGAAGGTATGGATTTTTATTTACAACACACATACTTAAACACATATATGACATACACATGACACACATGACACACATGAATTTGACCAAGTGCCCGAGTTACAGGGGAGGATAAATTACAAAAATGATAGTGTTCAGAGATAAAATGAAACACCTCGCTAGTCCTGGAGCCCTTGCTGTGTAGGATGATGCACAAAATTATTAGAGAAGATCACACCATCCCTGGGGGCGGTGGCTCTAATAGACCTTCTCTAGCCTTTGGCCCATGCGTTGGTGGTGGCATGGATGATGGTTGCCCTGCAGCAGCTGTAACTTCTGGAGGCAACCAGAAAGCCTCCAAGAGAGCACTCATTTTTTCTTCTTTGCTTCTGGAATCGTTCACTGTCCAGGAAGCTTCTCCAATGTGTGCTAGAACTAGAACCTCCCAAGGGCATGGCAGCGTCTGAAGGAGTTCTTTTAGGTTGACAAACCAGGCTACAAACTGCTTACGTTTGATGTCAAACACTCGGATTGATGCCTGCAGCTACTGGTAGTCATTCATTCTACGGCCCAGGTCCTTTGCAACTATACGTTGTTCTTCAAAGCTTGTGTGGAGGACCTCAAGTTCCACATTTGCTGTTGCCAGCTTTTGTTTTGTCGCCTTGTGCACTTGAAACTCTCCCTCGTATAGGGAATATGAGGCAGCCAATTATTTTTCCAATTCTGACTGTGGTCTCCCGGCTGTGAGCATAGCCAGGTTTGCATATTGAAGGTTGGCCAACTCCATGTATTTTGTCATCTCCTTAATTTGTAGCTCCTTCAGGCGGATTTCTGCTTTGTTGTAGGTGTTCAACCCATCGAAGATAGATTGCCATACATCGCCTCCCTCTCAAAGTTGCTGGAGCGCTTGGTTCATCTTGGCTTTGGTGACTTGAATGTGCTTCTCATTTACCTCCTTTTGCAATCCCACTTGGTCCTTGTAATGATTTTTGACTTTTTCAAATTTCAGAGCCTCGTTCTTCCAAGTGGTAATTTCAATTGCAGACTTTTGTCGCAATGCCCGAACCTCCTCCATTGACAGATTTTGATTTTTAGCAGCCAACCTTCTTATGTCAACGTTCATCCTGGCTAGCTCCTCCTGTTGTTGGTGGATGAAATTTTTCATGTGTTCGTTCTTTGCACCAACATTGCGCAGGCGATGAACCTCCATGGTCAGCCGCATGTTCTCCTGAAAAACCTCTGTCAAGTCCTTTTCTAAGAAATATGCTCGAGTGTCTTCCGAGGACTTGTCGAAGATCGCTGTCTCTCGCACATCCTCAACAACTTGAAGTTTAAGTTGAAGTTGTTGAAAAGCTTCATCTCTGGTGATTTTACGGTTGAGGATGGCTGGATCGGTAAGCTAGGCTCTTAATTGGGCTACCTTAGTTGCCAAGCTTTGACAAGAAACTTGAGCAGCTTCAGGTTGCCCTTCGAAAACGAGGCTCTTGCTCCTTGTCGAGAGTAGCTTCAACTGGGTTGCAGTGATGTTGTTCAGTTGGTCGAAGACATCCGAAAGAGGTTGCCCGATTCCCACCAGTCGGTCTAACAGCTCTTCATGTTGGGCTACGTCAATCTGGCTACGTGAAGTTTCAACAGACACCTGTACATCTTGTACTCCATGAATGTTTGGTACAGGTGCTACCAATGCATTGAGAGTAGTAGAAATTGTGTCAGCAACCACTTCGTCCGCAACTTCCTATCCCTAGTGCTGCATCACCAAGACCGTCGCCTCTTCACCATCTTCCAAGTGTACCAAGAAGGTAGCAACATTCCCTGAGATTTCAGGGAATAACTGTTGGGTTGATGTTGATACATCTCGGATGCTTGGATCTGTTCTGGTTGGAACTTGTGCTCAGGTGACGAAGAATATCGACCCTGCCATTTCAAGCAAGCTAACTGATTGAGCCACTTGCTCCAGGTGGCTCATGGTAGAGCGATAGACTGAAGGGTCTTCTCCTCCACCAGTCCTTCCAGATTGCTCTTGTTGGCTCAAGAGCATTTCCCAGATCTTGTGGATGTATTATACCATGGTTTGTGAGCCTGGCTGTGTTGTTTGTGCAGGTGGTGAAGGTGGTTGCTACTCCTCCTCTGTCTGTGTGGCAGTAGGATTTTTATCTTTTATCATCTCTCACCATGAGGCAATTGGGGCACGCAGGACTACATCATTGCAATATCGTGCTATCCCTTCCCGTTTGCATAACTTTCGGATTAGGCAGGGAAAGGGGAGAGCTCATCTTCCATGTTCGTTCTCAGCGAACCTTTTTTCAATCTCCAGAAACAACAGCTATGGAAGACTCATGGAGAATTTCCCACTTAAGAAGGCGCACGCACGAGCGGAGAAGGCTATGATTTTACTAGGTCTTACCATTGGGTTCAGGTGGTAAGATGCAATCTTTGAGTACACTCTCTCAGCCATGGTTAGAGAGCTGAATTCCTTGCGCTCTACCCCATAGCACCGTTTGGTCCATTCCACCTTTACCTTTGGATTAGCCTGCTTTGGAATTTCTACCACATCTGCCCCAGTTTTGGGTAACCCCAGAGCCTACGTTATCACCTTCAAAGAGTAAGAGACATAAATGTCTTTGATTCTTACTCTAGACCCTGGTTGCTGATTCGTCCAGAAGAGATATGTTTCTCCTAAGTACCATTCACCACTGGTTGTGATGATTGGCCACATCGGAGAGTTCTGCAGTTGGAGCCTTACATCTTCTGGCGCGTTCTCGAGAAATGGTCCAAAATTTAGCTCTTGAAGGACCATTTACTACATCTCATGATAGCATCAAGGCAGGCTTGGGTCAGGGTGACCTCAAGCCATGGTGCTATCCCAGGAGTCTCATCCCCGAGCGATTGCTTGTCGGGAATCTCCTCTTCGAGAATCTGATGAACAAATTTCACGTTAGGTCTTTTGTGGAAGGGCCCAGTTGCATGAGAGCCATCCACATGGTCTGGCGATTGCACACCTCGTTCCCTTGGTTGTGACGGTCCTTCGTCCCTTGGGTGCCATCTGCAATCAAACATAACCGCTCGTTAGATCGTTCATAAGTAGGTTAAGATAGTTCATATATACCTTCTCAATTTGACTAAGTTATGTTATTGGCATAGGCACACCGTTAAGTCTTCCGGAGCCTTAATTTATGGGTTAGGGCCAAAGTTTTTGTAATTAATTAATTAATTAACTAATTAAGAACCACCCCCACGATTGAGAGCATACTTCTAGGTGCTGAAAAGGGCAAGGATCGGTTGATGCGGACACGCGATGGAATGTAGGTGCGTTGGGAAGGGTAAGGCAGAAAAAATGGCAAAAACTCCCCTCAATTTGGATCCCAAATGATGAAAATGCAAAGTGCGGTAGGTGTATATATAGGGGTTGGGTGCTGCGTCAATGGGGCCACGTATACGGGGCCTCGTATACGTAGTCTTGTACACACATTGACCAGCATTGACCAACCAATAAAACACCCGAAACGATGAATTTGAAAAACCAAATTAGAGCGGTTGAAGCATAGGAAAGGCTCGGTCATGGCTGAGGATATGAGGAAGGTAATGAAGTGCAAAAAGAGACCAAATTGGAGAACGAGACTCAAAAAGAACTCCGTGAGGAAGAAATCGAATGATGGGACACTAAAACCAATCGACCAAGAAATCCAAAGGATGAGAGGCTTAACAAGCAAAACTAGGAATACGTAGGTGGGTCCTCCCCATAGTAGGTCATACCCTCAACAACAGGGTTTGTGGGCCCGGGTGCCAAGAAATGGTGTTGGCCAGTTAAGACTCCAAACCACGAGATCTCGCCAAGGCATGAGAAGCCTACAGAAATCACGATGAACCCACAAAACATAAAAAGGGAAGCAAGGTGAGTACAGATAGAAGCGGGAACAGAGGGAGAGGAGAGAATGGAAATTCCTAGTGTAGGGCACATGAAACCCCATGTGCGATTGTGGTTAAGTGACCTGGTAGAACCTTTCCTAAGGTTAGACCCAAAACCATTTGTAGTCAGTGACATCACAGCAATAGATGAAGTCTCGGCCATCCCCCAAGGAAGCAAGAATGACCCCATAGAGAACCACCACTCCAGTAGATGTGAAACAGGACAAAGTTAGAGGGGATGAAGGAAGTCCCATAACTAGTGCGTGTGGCCCCCGAGGTGGTCTAAGGGGTGTGCTTTGAATTCCCCCCAAGTGATTGTATGTTTTTTTTTGTTTTTCTCTTTGTTAGGGGGAACCACACCATGCAAAGACCCATGTGTTTTTGCATGCATTTGACCAAGGGGTGTGCTTTGAATCCTCATGTTTTTTTTGCTTTTTTTTTTGTGTTTTTCCGAGGACCACACCATGCAAGGTCGAACTGCCCAGAAACTTTCGTGGAGAGAGACACTTGGAGTGGTAGGAAATCCATAAGGGCACACCAGCAACCTAGGGAATAGAACAGAAGAATGAATATAGCATTCCCCTTGAAGTCACACCCGATTCAAACCATTGGGTCATCCCTGAGGCTGGGAACTACACAAGTCACACATTAATTAAAATTTTTTTAAGTGAAGGGGTTTCATGCTTACAATAGAAGGAAAACCATGGAATGGTGAATGTGTGAATGACATAGACTCACTGTCGAGTGTATGAAGTGAAAACAAATGTAAAATCCAAGGACAACCATGCAATGGTGGGAGTCAGATAACAGGGAAGACTATTATAGTACCCATCATTAAGACAACCGACTACGCCAGACGCTTGAAGATAATACGACGACGTATTAGTAATTACGTGGAAAATGGAACAGGCACAAAGAAGCAAAAAATAATTAAAGAAAAGGAAAAGATGTGCAAAGAATGTGCAAATGTATGAACGATGGTGAAAAACAAAAAAGTGTAAAAAAAATGTAAAACAAAAAGTGTAAAACAAAAAATGAAAAAATGGTGAGGGGTGTAGCGAAATGGATCAGCAAGGATGATGGTCTCCCCCACGACTGGGTGGAAAGGAGGAGACACAAAAAATGGAACTTGGTCGAATGGGTGATGACGAGGCAGTGGCACTGGTTGCGTGGAGTTCACGGAAAGGCTTTAGTTGTTGGTGGTTGACTAACTGTGTTGTGGTGGGGTTCCCAGATTTGTGAATGAGTAAGGCCCCAGATGGGAAGGTTTCGAAGACAATATAAGATCTCTCCCATAGTGTTTGAAACTTCGTCAGTTGGGATACATGTGAGGGGTTCCAATACAAAACCTTGTCTCCATATCTAAATGTGACCTTCCGAATCCTAAGATCATGTTGTTTCTTGTTATAGGCCTTATGGATTTCATTTGAAAACAGGGCCACTAATCGATTCTCATCTAGCACACTTAAATTGATTAGTCATTCACGTTGTGCTAGAAACAGGTCAAGGCCGAGGTCACTGGCGGTGGATAGTGTCCAAAGTTCTACTTAGATTGGAAGTGTTGGCAACTTTTCGTACACTAACTCATAGGGAGAGTACCCTACAGGAAGTTTCCAAGTGGAGCAATAGGCCCATAGGGCATCGTTGAGCTTGGTACTCCAATCCCTCTTGTATTTGCTAATGGTTCAGGTAAGGATCTTGGTGATATCCCTATTGGTGACTTCGGCTTACCCGTTGGCTTGGGGGCGATAGGGTGTTGTAAATTTATGTGTTACCCCTAAGCGTTGCATGAGTTTCCGAAAAGTGACACCTGTGAAGTGAGTCCCATTGTCAGAAATGAGTGCACGCGCACTCCAAATCTGGTAAAGATTTGTTGCTAGACAAATCGTGCAGCGGTGTTGGAAGAACAGTCGACAATGGCTGCCGCTTCTGCCCACTTTGTATAGTAGTCCATAGCTATGTTGATGTATGCCTTTTCGTTTGACAAGGGGGTGATGGGCCCCATGAAGTCGATACCCCATATGTTGAAGGGCTTTAGTGGCTGGATCCACTGTTGAGGTCCCTCCAACCATGCCGTCATCCCACCGTCCCTCTGGCATCATTTGTAGGAGCGAGCAAACCATTGGGCATCCCTGAAAAGTGTAGGCCAGTAATACCCTACAAGTAGGATTTTAATGGTCATTCGACGTCCAGCATAGTAACCCCGACAAGGGGCCTCGTGAGCATCTTGGAGAATGCACAATGTATCGTCATCAGGGACACACCATCAAACCAAGCTATATGCACACACCTTGTAAAGGTGGCTATTGATTTCCATGAAACACTTGATCTTATGGAGAAACTACTATTTCTGCTGATGGTTCCACTCCTTGGCCAACTCCTAGGTTGTGAGGTAGGTGAGGATGCGGTTGAACCAAGGGGATTCCTTGGGTGCTTGAGGATCAATGGCACTTGTGAAGAGGAGTTCATCTAGAAACTGGTCGGATAAGGGCTCCTCCTCTTCTGTGTCATCCCATCGTAATTGAGACAAGTGGTCAGCAACCACATTCTTGGTCCCCTTTTGATCTACCATGGTAAGATCAAACTCCTGAGGAATCACCAGCCATCGGATTATGTGGGGGCTCATCTTTGGTTTGTTCATTAGGAAGTGGATAGGACTATGGCATGTGTGCATAAACACCTTGTATCCAAGCACATACTGTCAAAATTTATCCAAGGTGAACATCACCGCCATTAACTCCTTCTCGGTGGTGGTGTAGTTTAGCTGAGCACCCACAATGCTACAGCTTGCACAGTGGATATAATATGGACGTTTCTGATCATCACATTGTGTAAGCAAGCCTCCTAAGATGTAGTTGGAGGCATCTGTCATAATGTGAAAGGGTCTGGACCAATCAGGTGCTCGTAGAATCGGAGCTTCTACGAGTCTTTATTTTAGTGCTTGGAATGCAGACTCGCATTCCTTGGTCCATATGAATGGAGTGTCCTTCTTTGTAAGTTCTACCAATGGCTTGGCGATCTTTGAGAAGTGCTCAATGAAATGCCAGTAGTAACCAATATGTCCAAGGAATGACTGAACATCTTTGACGGTACTTGGTTGGCGGGTGATTCCTTGGACGACCCTAATCTTTTCAGGGTCTACGCTGATCCCTTTTTGTGAAATGTGATGCCCTAGCACAATGCCCTCTTGGACCATCAAATGGATCTTTTGTCAATGGATCTTTTGCCAATGGATCTTTTGCCAATGGAGCCTCAGATTGGTGTGTACACACCTTTTTAGAACTTGCTCTAGATGGTCCAAGGCTTGCTCGAATATGGCCCCATAGGTGGAGAAGTCATCCATGAAGACTTCTACACCATTGCCGATTTGTTGCCAAAAGATGCTTAGGACAAGGCGTTGGAATGTCGTAGGTGCATTACATAGGCCAAAGGGCATCTTCTTATATGCAAAAGTCCCCCATAGACTTGTGAATGTTATTTTGGCCTAGTCCTCTGGTGCTATTTGGATTTGGTTATAACCACTATAACCATCCAAAAAGTTGTAGTAACGGTGTCCTGCAATGGTGTCCAACACCTGGTCCACAAATGGAAGTGGAAAGTGGTCTTCGAAGGTTGCCATATTGAGCAACCGGAAATCAATATAGACCCTCCACTTGCCACCTTTCTTGGGTACAATAACGGGTGGGCTAACCTATTCGCTATCAGCGACAGAATAGATGAATCCCACATTTAGCAATTGTTCAATTTCATCTTTTATGATCTGCTTCAGTTTGGGATTCAACCATCTTTGTGGTTGTTGTCGTGGCTTCATGGAAGGTTCAAGATAGATCCGGTGCTGGAAAACCCTAGGATCAACCTTAGTCAAATCAGGATATGACCATGCGAATGCAGCAACCCATTTGTTTACCATCTCCAACAATCTCTTTTTCTGTTTAGAAGCAAGGGTAGCATTAATAATTACTAGCTTTCCATTTTGCAAGAATGCATATTCCAAGTGAGCCAGTAAAGACTTTAGCTTCAAGGGCTCTTGTTTGAAGCTCTCAGGGATTTGTAGCGTACCCCAGTCATCTTGGTCATCAAAAGTGGAGACCTGTTGATGGACCTCATCCATTTCATCCATGCTTTCAACATAGGCTTGCACTAGCCCCTCAGATGGTTCCATGTACAATGTGCTGCTAGTAGGATTAGCTGTCAACCTCTAGGTGCCCTCTTAGTTAGTGGCTGCTGTGTACAGGCACTGTTGAACAGGTGATTCCTCGGTACACCAACTGCATGCTTGAATAGATATCCACTTAGCGGACCATAACTGCTGCACACAGTTGCACCCTGAGTCACTGTACACGATGCATGGAACGTGCTTCTTCTCAATCTTCTCAAAAGGATTTTCCTTTGAAATTTCTAAGGACAGATCTCGGAGTCCTAGTCGTGTGTCCACCGTGCTTAGCCAGGCTCTTCCCATGATGATTGGAAAGTTCCCCTTGTAGTTCTCTACAAGGATGACTAGGAAATCAGCAGGATAGGACCACCCACAAACAATGGTCATGATGGCCTCCACCAAACCCAAGGGAACGGTGATGGACTGGTTTGCTAACTCGAGCCAAATGTTGCTCTTCTTTAGCGGGGGCAAGTTCCAGTTCTTGTACATATCATGAGAGATCAAATTGATCCTTGACCCCGAGTCTAGAAGAGCTTTGCACAGATTGTTCCCAGTCACTTGAAGATAGATGAGGGGGCTTCCCGAATCAGTCAATTTCTGGGGAAGATGACATGCTTTGATCCAGTCGATCACAGCATGTGTGAGCACGATCATCTAGATGTTGGAGTGTGGTTGGCCGGAGGGCTGCTCAGGCGGTATGATGGTGGAGGCATTGGTAGGTTCAGAGGAACTGGCCACAGGCGTAGGTGAGGGTGTGTTCAGATTACTGGGCTGGAAGAAAGGATGTTTTCATGGCTTGGATTCTAGTCCACTCGGTCGAGGTGCCGATTGTAAGTTAACAACTCTCGTAGCATTTTGTTGCTGTGGTTGTGGCGATATTTCTTCCTGCATTGATGGAGTAGGTGGCAACTGAGTGGGATGTTGTGGAGTGGTAGGAGAAGGTGATGGAGGGTAGAAGAGATGTGGGTTTACCCCCCTAGGTGATGGAGATGGATGTCGAAAATATTTAGGGGGGTGGTAATAACTAGGAAAGGCCACATGACTGGAAGAGTCTCTTGGAGAGATTGGTTGCTAAACATAGTACCCATAAGGATCTGGCTATTTGTAAGGGTACTGTTGGCATCCCTCACGCTTGTGGTTGCTACCACTATTGGAAGTATTCATACAATTTCGGGGACGTTCCACTTGGATAATATCCTTGCTGCTGCTAGTGGAATTGCCTAGAATTGCCTTGTGGATAAGGCAACCTTCGGGGTGTTTTTCGTTGCACCAAACGATGGTTCAAGGCGTACACCCTGGACTCTTGAAGATGCGACACCAGAGGACAACATCCCTTAGGATGTTCATATTGGCATATGTCACATTCATCATCTTCCTCAATGTCAGAGTCTGCAACCTGCTCTACTACAACAACTTTTCCCTTACCCTTATGTTCGGCATGTTCAGCTCCCTTCTTCCTACACTGATCATGGTCATTACCCTGTTCTCTAGACTCTTCTGCAATTTTTAGCACACTTTGGAATTTCTCGTCCAAAGAGTCCCACATCTTATCCACCTTTGCCAATATTTCAGATACAAAATTTTGTAATGGCAAAGTCTTTCAATTCACCACTACTTCCAGTGGTGATTCATACTCCTCATCACAAAATCGAACCTTCTTTTTTCTGAGGGAAGGGTCCTGGTTGAATTCTTCTGCACTCTCCTTTTTCCTAAGTTCTCCTTCCTCCTTGGAGACCTGATTAATGAGGCGTTGCAACTGATGGGCCCTTAGCTCTGACAGTCGTCCCTTGGCGTACACGCCAAGGGTCTTTCATGTTTCAAAATGGAGCCCATCAATGATGTGGTGAAGCTATGCCCGCTGATAGTAACCATGACCAGGGCACCGATGCAACAATGAGTAGTACCTACTCATGGTGGCATTCAAGGGTTCATGATTCCCTTGTTTCCAACCTTGGATCTACTATCTCAGATTCGCCACTCTAGAGTACGTTTGATATTTGTCATTGAAAATTTCAACCATCATACTCCATCTTTTGATTGATTCTAGCTCCAAGGACCGGTACCAACTTTCAACTTCTTTGATGAGTGTGTGAGGGAACAGCTTCAGCTGTTGCCAATCATTGTCAATGTTTTGTAGGGTGCATTTGTCATGGAACACCTACAGGTGGGTTTGTGGATCATAATTGTATCCCCCTTCAAATCTGGAGATGTTTTTCATATCAACATGCTTGATCTGGCTATCCTTAATGTGCCTATTGGGAATTTGAACTACCTCTGTGATCTGGAGCATGCTCCGAGTAGCTAACAATGGCTCGTCTGAATCATACTCCTGCTAGGGACCATGATGTTTGTGATGATTTTTGCTACCCCTCCTTTCATGTCGGTGAGCACCATGCGATTGGTCATGCGCTTCCTCATGTTGTCCCTTCTGAACCTATTTACCACTGTTCTTTCGCTCCTGCGTTCCCCCATTACGCTTAGAGCCTGAGCTGGATGAAGGCATAGGAGAGGGAGAGGATGGAGAAGAAGGAGAGGCATCACCACTGCTCTAGTGTTGATCTTCCCATCTACCCTGATGGCAGCCTTGATCATCTTGCCCAGCCTTGCTACATGACCCACCGTCCCCTTGAGGATCGTGGTCACTTAGAAGTTTTTCCTGAATGATTGACTAGAGGATCTATTGCCCTAGGGGAAGTTCGATCATATGGGTATCATGAAAGATGGGATCACCATCGTCTTGCAACCCTTGTGAGAATAAGGGGTTACTAAATTGTTTCCTCTTCTGCTATTCATATCTCTTCACTTGATGCTAGTCTCTTGCCTGTTGAGCCTCTGTGGGATGATAGTCCCGGTAGTCATGGTCCTCCATGACATACTTCACCACCCAGTCCTGGATGCCTAGTCTGCCCAGATTGTGATATAGCATCGCAGGAGCTAATTGGTCGGGTGGTAGCACGATGCTACCCTCCATGTCTCGCCATCAGAGATGCTCATCCTGATGTAGGATGAACGTGAAATCATGGACATATTCATCGGGATGTTTGTACACCAGTCGATATTCTTGTGGCACCGGTGGTTCGAATACCTCTCTCCTGTGAGAAGACATGTTCGACATTAGATGGTCCATGAAATTGATGTACCTTACTATTTACTTAAATTTGCCTAGTGTGCGTAAATGTTTCTATCCTAGGTCTATTCCAATGACTTGAATGATAATTCCACTAAGATTAGATGATGCATGTAAGACTAACAGTCCCCGACAATGGTGCCAATGATGAGTGGCTAGGTACCCCTACGCCCAACCATACGAATCACGAGCGTTCACGTGCAACTCGGTCAAAATTTGCAAACTGTAAGCACTAATCTCACTTGTGAGGTTTTGTTTACGATGGTTAAGTGAGACTAAGGCTAATGATTTTTATAGCTTTTTAATTATCTTTTTGGGCAGCTAATTGTCTTGGAAAGTAAGGCTAGAATATTAATTAATCTAAGATATCTTAATCTAAATCTTAACTGTTCCTAACATAAGTACCCGATCCCATCTTCCGAGCACATCCTGAGCATCTCTTAACACTTCTGGGTTACCAGATGTTAAGTGTCACTGGGTTTACCAAGTGTTTGAGTTACGTTCGAGATGGTCGTACTTATGGCCTTTAAGAACTATGAATGAACAATAGCGATTGAAATCATAATAACAAAAACTTAAGTAATTAACAAGTAACTAATAAAGCATAAACATATTAAACTATTGAATGCATAAAATAGCTAAGTCCAAATGCTGCAAGGAATGCTTGAATAGTTCATCTTTATTTCCATCACTTCAATGGGCTTAGATACATCAACGCTCGAATAAAGAGCCGATCAATTTTCTATCTCCTGCGAGACAAATTGCAAGAGCTTCGCTACAACTAACTGAAAGGTGCCTAAATGAGGTGGAAGGCCTTCTTATTTATAGGCCGTCATAGGTAGCTGCGTAAACGGGGCCATGTCGATGCAGGAAGGCTACATCGATGGGCCCGCATCGACGCGGCCACGTATACACGGCCTCGTATACACGGCCCAGTCGACGCATTGACTGAATGACACCTCATCAACTATGGAAATAAGAGCACCATCAACATGATGAAAAATCCCATTCAACATTCTCATACCAAACATATTGAGATTATTCATCACTTTATATGAGAGCATACACAATGTGGCCATGTAAGGCTAGAGTTTATTGGAATGGAAAGTCAACTAGTTGATGCCTTCACCAAACCTCTAGACAAACATCAGTTAGCCTCTCTATGCAAGGATATGGGGCTAGGACCCTGTCCTATCATGTAATTATTTCTATTTTAATAAGACCATAATAAAAATTTATATAAAATCACAAAAACAAATATATTTTTTATGCACTTTTTTAGGGGGATCTTGCCTCATCTTCTTTTTGGTATGTACAAAAAGGGGGAGAAGTAGCTTATGTATTGTTATGTATTGGAACAAGACTAACCCATTTTCTTAAGTTTTGGACATTACCAAAAATGGGGAGATTGTTGACCTCTTGGTATGTCAAAACCTTAATGAAAATGGAGAACATAGGATGTTTGTGTGGTGTTGTGTTTATAGGGTAGGATTGTGTGTGGACAAGGTCTTCATAGAGACATCATTAAGAACTTGGATTAAGATAAGACGACATGGAGAATTTCAAAGAACATGGACAAGGAATGAAGATTTTAAAGGGTAAAGGAAGCTAAAGAATGATGTCACCAAGAAACTAAAGACATCTTAGTAGAATTGAAGGTAACACAGGAGAAGACATATATGGAAAATAGAGGACATCTTTTGGGACAGAAAGACATATTTGTAGAATAAAAGTTAATTATAGAAAGACATCTTAGTCTTGGGAAAGACATCTCTAGTGATAATTAGGTAGTTGTTGCATGAATTGAGGTGATTTTGGAAAGATATTGGCTATAAAAAGACTTCATTCTCATTGGGAAATGTGTATGCTTTGGTACTATCAATTGTAAATCATTTAGAAATCATTATAATCATTATTTTTCCTCATTGCACAATCTTTTTTTTATTGTAATTGGTAAAAGTGAGTTGTGCCTCAAAGTACAAGGATCAACAAACTTAGTTGCATTCATTCCTTATGATTTTAATTCTCTTTTGTTGCCCTATGGGGTTGATGTACTTCTTGCAAGAAGGCATCTTGCTTGAGCTTGTTGAGATCTTGCAAGATTGAGTGTTGGTGTAGTGCCACAACACTCTGAAGAAGAGCTCAAGTTGTAAAGGCAGTGGTATCCTTGAAACCACATTCTAAGCTTGTTAGGACCTTGTGGGGTTGAGTGGATTTTTAGTGTAAAATTACCTCAAAGTGGAGCTTAGAGCTTGTACTGGGTATGTTACCCTTTAAACCATAATTTGGAAGGAATAAAGTCTGGAGGTGTGCTTGTGAACTACCCTTCAGGTATGGACTACGCAAGTTGGGGAACCATGTTAAATTTGGTGTGTGCTTTGTGTTATAGAAGTTTTATTTGGGGAACTTGTTCATCCCTGCCCCCCTCTAGATTCAATGATCCTCAATCTTTACCTTAGAATTTTTGCTATTAAAAATTTTGATTTGTAATTAAATTACAAGTGCTTGTAGATTGTAGTAACTCATAATAGCTTGATTGCGATGAGACTATGACTCTCAATCCTTCACATTGGTAAACCTTACTAAGATTAAGTCACTATTTCTTTGTAGACTACTACCCGACTATCTCTAATTATGGTTCAAATCCTAAGACCATAACCTTTTACATTCACAACAACCTTGCACTTTCTTGAAAATTCCAAATAATATATTATTGTCATTTGGATTACCAATTATAACAAACTATGACTTATAGCTACTCGTAGTGGCAAATTAAATCCCTTTACAACATACAATGATCTAATAGCTGCCTACGCCAACAAGAAAAATCATTCACATGACTTAAACGAAAGGCTCAAATAGAAACACATAAGTATTATAACTTCCAAATACTTTGGGAATACAAAATACATTAAAGAGCTAGGATGATATCATCATCACTATTACTAATGAATATTTAAACCTCCAAGAAAAATAGACGTTTGCTCATATTTGCTTAACCTTACCTTTTATTGATGAAATAATTGGCAAACTTCAAGGTCTAAGTCTTTCACATCTAATGAGCAACAGGTATCCCCTACTACCAACCATATGAGTCACAAGCATTCACATACAATTTGGTTGAGTTATGTGGATGGAACTAGTGTGATATCTAGATTGTTAAGCATTGATCACAGGTTGTTGTCTTCTCACTTAGACTAGTGGTAGCTTTGTCATGTATGGTTTACTCCAAAGTAAGGCATATGATTATGATGTTTTGTGGCCCTTAAAATAACTAAATAATAACATATATATTAATTAAATAATCTAATTAATAATAAAATGAAATCCTAAACTATCCTAAGGGTGATGAGTATCTGTTCTTAGGTTATCGTACACGTCCTAAGCTCACATAACCACTACTGGGATTACCAAGTGTTATGTTGTTAGGCGAACCAAGTAATAACACTACTCATATTATCAAGAGAATATGTGTTTACACTTGAAACTGGTTGCGTTCATTCCACCACTTTATTAGAGTGCATAGAAATGTAAATATTAAATAAGTACATAGAAAATAAATTGTATTAAAAATAAATCTATTCTAATTCAAAGTGCTACAATGAATAGGAATCGATCTTGATCTTATTGTTGTTTATGTAATGCATCTAGGAATAATGGCACTTGAATAAGACACCATACAACCGACTCACTTCCATATTGCATGCACTCATTGACTACTTGCAAAGATTATAGAATAAAATTGCAAGAGTTCGGCTATACTATTGACCAAATGATGTCAAACATGTAGTAGGTGATCACATATTTATAGGAAAATAGAAGCATTACATCGATAGGGGTGTGTTAATGCATTTAGCTACATCAATTGGGATGCATTGAAGAAGATGCATTAAGGAGGAGGCATCGATAGGGATGCATCAACAAGGATGCATCAATGCATCTAAGATGTGTTGTTGGTTAATGCAATACCATTGCCTCATCAACACGTGTTAAAGAATCTAAGATGCATTTATGAAGATGCATCAATGAGGCTGTGTTGATGGGGATGTGTTAATGAACTTGCTTGACATATCAAGTTCCATCAACATCCTTCTCATATTACCTCAAGAAGTTAAGCTTCATAATGATATCTTACCTCTATTTGGATTATTCATACTTTTACATTATCATAAATACATTAAGGTCCAATCCCTTACATGTTGATGGTTTTGCATGAAGAATGACTAGGATTTTTTTCCACTAAATGAAATTCATGCCCTTAAGTTTTGATTAAACATTTGGTATTCTAAGGTAATTTTGTATCTTCTTTAACTCAAAATGGTAATGCACCATGCATACCATTGTAGGATTTTGACCTCATATAAGGAAACCTTAATGCATTGCTAGATGCTCTTATAAGTCTGGCCTCATCTTCATCATCTAAATTGAAAGCTTTAGATGTGCTTGAGGAACGAACCACTAATTGAGCTCTTAGTTATCAAACATGAGGATTAGTATTCCTTCCTCTTAGATTCCTAGGACCATGGGATCCTCTCTATCTAGTGAACCTCCATTTTCATTTGCATTAGAATAAAATTTAGCATCCAACTCCTCCAATCTATCTACAACTATTTTAAACGCATCCTTTAGATCTTTCATATCTTTATTTAGGACTTAAATTGATTTCTTCTTGGGATCGATGTTTCAAAGAAATTTCAGGATAAGATCCACTATCTAATTACATATCTAAATTAATCTATAGTAATTAAAGGCACAAGAAATGTAATCCCATAAACTTAGGAAATAATTGCACCTTAAAAATCAAGAAATTCATCTAATTAGGTACATGATAAAAACTAAGAATGAACCTAAACATTTAGACCAAAGTATTACCATCTACACTCTACTACCAAATGATAGTAGAAGAAGGATTGAATCTTTAAATACATCTTAAACCCTCTATAAAACTTTCATAAACATCCCAATTCAAAAAAATTGCATGTAGAAAGTAAACCACATTGAAAACCCTTTTTATTAAAACATTCATGAAATGCAATACATAAAATTACAAGAGATATGAGCACATAACCCATAACTTGAAATGATCTAGAAAATACCAAGCCTGTTGATGAGTCGTGTTAAGTTGGCTACGTCAATGAGGCCTTGTTAATGTGGCCTTGTTAACAAGGCCTAGTTAATGCATCTTACCATGTGTCAATGAGGGCCCATGGACATAGTGTTGGTTTTCTTGATTTTCGGCTATAAATACGTGCTTGCAATCACATTTATGGCATAACTAGGTTGTAGTTGTAGTAGAGCTTTTGCATTTTTTCCATTTGAAAGTTAGAAGTTTTCCCCCAAGTGCTCGTAGTAGGAGTCATTGAGTGTATGGATCTTTATTTGAGCATTATTATACCTAAGCACAATAGTGTGTGTAGTAATAAAGATGAGCTTTCTGATAAACCTTTCAGCACTTTGGATATATTAGTTATTTTATTTATGCATTTACTATTTCCAATTATTTATTAAATGCTTTCAATTAGTTATTAAATAATTTCCAGTTATTACATCAATGAGGCAATTAAGCAAGATAGATTACACACATAAGTATGACTGCTTCGAGTGTAACATGTATTCGCTTGGTAATCCCAATAGCGTTATTGCTTAATATGCCCAATAGTGTAGCACTTGGTCACCTAGTAGTGGGTACGTGGGTTCAGGACATGTACAGAAAGTGGGAATGGATACTTATGTTAGGATTAGTTAAATTATTAGTTAATTAGTTAATTTAGATTAGTTAATCAAATCCCTTTTTATCTACAATTCAAGCACCCAACTATAAAACATAAAAATGATAAAATTTGAGTGCCTTAGTTACACTTAGCCATACCAATGAACGTCACAAGTGTAACTGGGAAGAAAACGATTGATCTTAAAGCTGGATTCACTTCCTAAAGGGCTGGTGCACTAAAAAAATATAGAGTCCATAGAATTCAACTAGATCGTGTGTGAATGCTTTGTGATTCATATGGTTGGGCATAGGGGTATCTCGTTGCCCATCATTGGTGTCGTTGCTGGGGACTTTGTTTGTGGAATGTGCACTATTTAGATTTGAGTGAATATCATTATATCATTGTATGAACCTAAAGGTCAATATCATTCCCACTACACATAAAAAATTATAAAAGCACATTGACAATTTTGTTTTGTTTTGCAAAATTTCTTCTTCTTCTCGCAAGCACAAGGATACCAAACCACTAGTCCCACAAGAATGCAAGGTCATATACACTCATCTAGATGAGTTTGTGCCAAATTTCACCTTCATCCTACATTAGGATGAATACATGAGATGACGTGATATGCAGGGCAACATCCTCTTGTCCCCTGATAGATCTATGCTCAGGATGCTATTCAAAACCCTTAAGAAGTTGGGCATAGTAAATCTTCATGAAGAATACATTGTGGATGGTTATAACACTCAAAACTACTGTCCCACTAAAAGAAAATGCAAATGAGATCAATTTTAGAAGAAACTCCATGAATCGACAAAGGGAAAACATTACACTAATCCCTTGTTCCTACTAGATCAAGAGGACAATGAGGATCCTCCCTTAGAAGGTTTACAAAATGAAGATTTTCCACCCCATGCTACTGATGGCAAGGGTGTGAGCTCAACCCCACAATCGAAAATTCATAAATTAGGTTTAGGGAAAAGTGATAGCCAAGGTAAGGACTCAGGTAAACATCACAACAACAAGGGATCTAAGGATGGTGATTGTAACAAACGTAAGAGTGGTGGTGGACACCGTGGTGGCGATGGTAGTCCACCTTCCTCTTTATCCAATTTTGAACATTCCTCTTCATCTGATAGTTCTCATGGAAGTTGCCATTGAAATAACCATGATGAAGGTGATCACCGAGATAACAATGACCATGAAGGCCACCAAAACTGAAGGTGTGGTTGAAACCATCATAAGTTTCATTGACATAGTGATGATGATGAACCTCTATTGGCGATTTGAAGCATGCTCAACATTGTGGAGGCAATGAAAATCCCAACTAGGCATATGAAGGATAGTTGATTTAAGTGCTTGGACATGAACAATATTTCAAGATTTGATGGGGGATACAATTCTGATCTGCAGATGCATCTACAAGATTTTCAAGATGCATGTGCCTTACAGAACATAGAGAATGAGTGGTAGAAAGTCAAAATTTTCCCAAGGACACTCATTAAGGAAGCTGAAAGTTGGTACTAATCCTTAGAGTTGGAAATTATCCATAGATAGAGTACCATGTTAGAATTATTTAATGACAAATACTAGACGTACTCTAGAGTGTCTAATCTGAGAAGGCAAATCCAAGGCTCGAAACAAGGAGCACATGAACCCTTGGATGCAACCATGGGCTAATACTATTTACTCCTACATTGATGGCCTAGCCATTGTTACTCTTAGAGGGAATAACTTCGTCACATCGTAGATAGGCTCAGAGCCAATACAAGAAAAACCCTTGGGGTGTATGGCCAAGGAAGGTTGTCTAATTGAAAGCTCATCAAATCCAAAGGTTAATTAAGTAGGTAGCAAAAGAAGAAGGTGAGCTATGAAAAAGGGAAAGTGCTAAAGAGTATAACAGGGATCCTCCCATTAGAAAATGAGAGGTCTGATTTTGTGATGAGGAGGAATCACCACTTAATGAAGTGGTGAATAGAAATACCTTGCCCATCCAAAAATTTATCTTTGATATTTCTACCAAGGTTGACAAGTTATGGGACTCTTTGGATGAAAAATTTCAAACAGCTTTGAAGATTGCTGAATAATCCAAAGAGTAAAATAGTGATTGTAATTGCAAGAGGTGAATAGAAGTTGAACATGCCTACTAAAGAGGTAAGGGAAAAACTGCTATAGTAGAAGAAGTTGTGGAGTCTGACTCTAATGATGAAACTAAATGTGACGTATGCTAATGTGAACATCCAAAGGGATGTTGCCTTATGGTGTCGCACTTACAAGAGTCTAGAGTGTATGCATTGAATCCTCGCCTAGCACGTAGGCAAGCTCCAAGACAATTGCCTTACCCTCAAGGTAGTCCAAGGTAGTTCGACCAATAGCAATAAGCTTACTACCCAAGTGGAACTCCTTCACAACCTTATGAATAATACCAATAGTGGTACCAACCACAATCGTGGGGAATGCTAGTGCTAAGGCAGCAATACCCTTATAGGCAACTAGATCCATATGGGTACTATGCTTAGTAGCCCATCTCCCCTAGAAGTTTTGCAAGTCATGCATCATTCCAACATCAATATTACCTTCCAGAGTATCATCGAGCACATTCACCATCTACTCAAGGAGAAAACCCATATCCATATCTTTATCATCCTCCACATCCCTTTACACCTAACCTCCACCTTCAACCCAATTACCTCCTACTCTATCTATGTAGGGTGAGATTCCTCCATAGCCACAACAATGAAATGCTACAAGGGCTGTACACTCACAACCAATTTTTCAACCAAGTGGTCTGGATAATCGATCAAGAAAATGATCTTTTTTTGGCCCAGTAGTCATCTCTAGCCCCAACAACTTACTCTAATTGATCATCCTACATCCCCATCGCCCTCATCCTCTACATCAAATACCTTTGAGCGCCCTTCAAGCTAAGTGCCACCTAGGATCCTCACTGTAATGATAATTCATGTTGTTTAAGATTGGATCAAGGTTGGTAATTTTTCTACAAAAAGATCTGACTTGAGAAGTCCACTCATCTATCTACAGATTGTTGGACAAGAGCCATGTAAGGCTCTTCTTGATTCTAGTTTTGAAGTTAACCTCATCTCCATGATATGTACAAGGCCTAGAACCTACCCCCTCTTGGGAAGAGCAACATCCATCTAAATTTAGTAGATCAGACAATTACTGCGCCTTTGGGATTAGTAGAGGATATTGTGATTACAGTTTGTGGATGGTCTTATTCTGTTGATTTTCTAATAATCAAGGTGGACAACTGCAAAAATGACTTCCCAATCATTATGGGAAGAGCTTGGTTAAGCATGGTCGATGCACGAATGGGTATAAGGAACTTATCTTTAGAGATATCCATGGAAGATGAGCTGGGAAAAATTGAGAAGAGCTTATTCCATGTATTGTGTACAGTGATAATAGGTGCAATTGCATGCAAAGGATTTGGTCAATCAAGAGCACATACATTAAAGCATGTAATTAATGTGCATAAGAAATTAATATTCAATAATGTCTATATGTAGCAGCCACAAAATAGGAGGGCACCCAGTGGCTGATAGCTGATTTACATAGTAGCACAATATGCATGGAGCCAACTAAGAGCCTAACATGTGCATATGTTGAAGGTATGGAAAAAATTAAACAAGTTCGTTTCCAACTCTTTAATGAAGATGATGATACCTGTTGGGGAGAGTTGGAAATCCTTGATTACTTCAAGTAGGAGTCCTTAGAACTAAAAACTTTACCGGTCAGTATGGAGTATGCATTTTTAAAGAATGGTAAACTAGTCATCATTAATGCCAAACTTGCTCCTAAGAAAAAAGAAAAGTTGTTGAAAGTGATGAATAAATGGTCAACAACCTTTTCTTCGTCATATCCAGAACTAACAAGAATCGATTCAAGGATATGTTAGCATTGCATCTACACCAACGCGGCCATGAAGCCTAGAAGGTGGCTAAACCCCAAATTGAAGCAAATCATCAAGGAGGAGATAGAGAAACTCCTCAAGGTAGGGTTCATCTATCAAATTGTGGATAACGAGTGGGTTAGCCCACTTGTAATTGTACTGAAGAAGTGTGGAAAATGGTGAGTTTTCATCGACTTTAGGTTGTTGAATATGGTAATGTTTAAGAATCACTTTCCTTTGCCATTTGTGGATCAAGTATTAGACACCATATTTGGGCATTGTTATTATAGTTTCTTGGATGGTTATAGTGGTTATAGCCAAATCCAAATTACACTCAAAGATCAAGCCAAGACAACATTCACGAGTCCTTAGGGAACATTAGCATATTGTAAAATGTCTTTTGGTCTGTGCAATGCCCTTGCAAAATTTCAATGCTTGGTCCTTAGTATCTTTCAATAGCAAATTGATAGTGGTGTTGAAGTCTTCATTGATGACTTTTCTAGCTATGGAGCTACCTTTGAGAAAACCTTAGACTGACTTGAACAAGTGTTAAAGAGATGTGTTGAGACAAATCTATTGCTTAATTGGAAAAAAGGCCATCTCATGGTCCAAGAAGGCATTGTGTTAGGGCACCGAATTTCACAAAAAGGGATTGAGGTAGACCCAGGAAAGATAAGGATCATCCAAGGAATAACATGCCAACTAGAGACCATTAAATATGTTAGGTCATTCCTTGGACACATTGGCTACTACTGATGATTTATTAAGAATTTCTTTAAGATTGCAAAGTTGTTGGTAGAGGTTATAAAGAAAGATGCACCTTTCATCTAGACTAGGAAATGTGAACACACATTCCAACAATTAAAAGAGAAAATCGTAGAAACACCAATCCTATGAGCACCATATTGGTCCAAACCATTTCATGTCATGATAGACACATCTAACTATGTTTTGGAAGTAGTGCTCACGTAGATGGATGATAAGAATCATCGATATTATATCCACTACGTGAGTCAAATCATTGTCGGAGCACAATTAAATTACACCACCATAGAGGAAGAATTAATGGTGGTGGTGTATGTGCTAGAAAATTTTAAGCACTATGTGCTTAGTTAAAAAGTATTTGTGCATATGGACCATAGTGCAATTTGCTTCCTAATGAATAAGCCGACGATGAGCCCTCATGTTATATCATGGCTTGTGATCTTGCAGGAATTAAATCTCACTATGATAGATTAAAAAGGGACCAAGAATGTGATTGCTGACCATCTCTCTCACTTAAGATGGAATAACAAAGAGGAGAGCCTACTCTTTAGTTTCCAGATGAACTTCTTTTTACAGGAGTAATAAGCGAACAAAAGCCTAAAAAAGGAACATGGTATAATGGAATCCTCACATATCTTCTCACTCAAGAGATGCCACAAGACTTGAATTTTAGGAAAAAGGAACAATTTCTTCATCAGGTCAAATGCTTCATGGAAATCAACAAACACCTTTACAAGGTGTGTGCTGATGGCCTCATTCACTGTTGTGTCCCTGATGAAGATCAACTGTGCATTCTCCAGGATTTTCACGAAGGGCCTTGCATAGGCCATTATGTAAGGAGATGCATAACCATAAAAATTGTGATGGCATGATACTATTGGTTGACAATATTTAGGGATGTTCACCAGTGTGTCAAGTCTTATGAACATTGTGAACGTGATAGGGGGATGATCGCTTGCATGGAAGGTCCTCAATAGTGGATTCAACCATTGGAACCTTTCAACATATGGGGCATAGACTTCATGGATTCCATCACACCCATGTCTAATGGGAAGGCGTATATTATTGTAGTAGTTAACTACTGCATAGAATGGGAAAAAGCAATAGTTGTTATTAATTGTACATCATCCACTACTGCCAAATTTATACAACAAAATATCGTGAATAGGTTTGGGGTGCCACGTTCACTAATTTTTGATAATGGGACTTATTTCACAAATGCCACATTTAGAGAATTAATGTAATGCTTGGGCGTAGAACATAAATTAACAACACATTACCTTCCCTAAGCCAATGGTCAAGTAGAGGTAACCAATCGAGAGATTACAAAAATACTAACGTAAACCATTAGCAAATATAGGAAGGACTGGAGTATAAAACTTAACGATGCTCTCTAGGCTTATCGTTCAACTTGGAAACTTCTTATTAGCTATTCTCTCTATGAGTTAGTGTACGAGAAACTTCCAATGCTCCAAATCCAATCCAAACTTCATACACTCTTAATAGCTTGTGAACTAAATCTTTATCTAAGTGTAGCATAAAAAGAAAGATTAATCAACCTGAATGTGTTAGATGAAAATCGATTAGTGGACCTATCCTTGAATGAGGTGAAAAAGGCATTCAGCAAGCAATGTCATGACCTTTGAACTAGGAGACAAGGTTCTTTACTGGAACCCCACACATGAAACCCAAAAGATAAAATTCCAAACATTGTGGGAGGGACCTTATATAATTGATCAAACCTTTCCCTCTAGGGCCATGTTGATCTACAAACCTGATAGCCCAAATAAAAATTAGTTGGTCAACATCCAACAAGCGAAGCCTTTCTTCCAACTGAGATAGGCCAATGTAATTACTACCTCAACGGATGGACAACCACGTTCTATTTTTTGGATCTCCTCCTTCCAACTCAGTCATTGGGGAGAAGGCCATCCATGCTAACAATCAAATTGGCCTCTTCGTTTTTCTACCTTTTTATTTTTCATGTTTTTGATTTTACAAATTTTTTATTTTGAATTTTTCTCATTTTACACCATCTTTAGTACCTTTAAACCTTCTTGACTATTTTACATTTTCTTATATATTTTACTTTATTTTATTTTATTTAAGTGTGATATTTTCTCATTTTTGCTAATAAAATTACTTTATTGTCATAGGACAAAGTGTTGCTATTATTGTTTACTAATGATGGTTTATGCTTAATAAGTGATTGTCGATGTCTAGTTTCTATTTTTGAATTCTAATGTCTGATGAGTTTGACATGGTTTATTTTTCATGAAACAGGTAGTGAGTCCACATCATCCACCCATCCAATAACTCTATGGTTTTTCTTGTTTTGGGAATTTGAGGTCCCTTTTCATTAAAGAAACTTCTAATCAATTGATAACCTTGGTAGTTTCAGAATTAGGAAGGATTGAAAGGTTTGTAAAGGGTGTGACTTCAAGGGGACTCAATACTCTTTGTCCTATTTTTATTTCTTGAGTTCTTGAGTATTTTTCACGGACTTCTTATTGTTCCACACCAACCACTAATAGGAAGTCAAATAATGTCGTTGCATGGTGTGGTTCCCATTTTGAAAAAAAATAATGAAAAAAAAAACAAAAATGATGGGAATTCAAAGCACACCACTTCAACACGAATAAGTCCTTGCATGGTGTGGTTCCCATTTTGAAAAAAATTTTAAGAAATAAAACAATGGGAATTCAAAGCACATCCCTTAGACAAATAAATGGGCTACAAGAATTGATTATGGGACTTGAATAACATGCACCTATGCTTGAAGGTCCCCTCTAACTAAGGCCATCTCTCTCACTTCCTACTTATCTTTTCTTCTCCTTATGGAACGGTGGTTGTTTTGTAGAAGCACTCTTGTGTCTTGAGTGGGTGGATTAGTCTTAGAGTGGTGATGTGAAGTCATTGAAAGTAGATGATTTTGGTTTGGATTAAGGATGGAACTTCTCAAGTCATCTTAACCAAAAATTCCACAAGGGACTTTTTATCACCTCAATTTGAAACTCCATTTCACCTTCTCTATCATCCATCCATGCTACCATAACTCACCTCACTATCGAGTCCTATGTTATGCTCTATGTCTTAGTCTGATGTGTTGGGATTCTTAAGTGGATTCTTTTGGGTTGGTCTTTAACTTTTCATGACCATTAATTGATTGTGGGGCCCATGGACTCCTTAGTTGAGGTTATGTAAGGGTAAAAAGGGCATGAGTCTGCTATGGGGAGTACCCACTTGCATAACTCTTAGCTTGAATAGTTAAGGTTCCTTACCTTTGCCATTTCTACAATCCTACCTTTTACATTTTCCATTGTGTAAACCACTCATTACTCCTTAATCTTTCATTTCATTCATCCACTAGATCAAAATTTCTCCATTTTTCTTCATTTTTTCAAATTTATGAGTTTAAACATCATCTTCTCATGTTTTCATACTATTCTTAATCTTCTAAGCTTCCATTTGATCCTAATTTCATCCAAAAATTCTTTGTATTTTAAAAGTTTGACTAAGTAAATAGTGGTCAGTGATTACGTCGATTGGGCCTCGTCAATGTAGTGCTTAGATCCTATATATACCACTAGACACTTTGGAATTTTTTGCAAATTTCTAATAACACATGATAAATTTTTGCAATTTTTCAGAGTCCAAAACCTTCCAGAGCCTAGAACTTCCCAACCGTTTGTCCAAATCACTTCATTTTTTGATTTTGCGCTTACCAAAGGTAAGATCTTTATTGTGGGGGCCACAAACCTTAAGTTTTTCAATGAAAAATTGATGAAATTTTTTGGAAATTTTCTTAACTCCCCCAAAGGGTTAACAACCTTAACCATATATAAACATCAATTTTTGTCCAAGTTAACCCTTTCAACAACCTCCAAGATGAATTATTCATAATAACACATATAATAAATACTAATTGCATTAATTAAATCAACCATAATCACAGCTTAGCCAAGTGTAACTATCCTCAAGAGTTAAGGTATCCCAGTTGTTTTAAGGTTACACAATGATTGCTAATCCATGGTCTTATTGTGATTATAGATGGCATATAAACAAAAATGCATGTAGGAAGGATAACCCTCACAATCATGGGAGAAAAAACCTAGAGCTAAAAGGGCTAGCAAGAACAAGGCTAAGAACTACCAGAGGTAACCCATGCAACAAGACCTCTTTGGGAGGATCTTGAAGTGGAATTTGTCTGACAGATTCTAGAGGAATAGGTGCCAACCAAACAATCACAAAGAGGAGAAGTGCTTGGACTTACGCGAAGGCTTAAGGTCATGTTGACTCAAGCCTGCCTAGACATCATTTGATCCCAAGATATTGAAAAATTAGTCCTTCAAGAGATCAACTTTAGGCCATTTTTGGAAAAAGCTACAGAGGATGTCAAGACATAAATATGGATCTCTCCCATGTGGCTAGTCATCATGTTTAGTGGGAAATGGTACATGGTAGAGACCTATCTCTTCTAGAGTAGCTGAAGGCCAGGATCCATTGTTAAGATCAAGGACATTCAAGTGTCCTACTCGATAGAAGGCATTGCACAAGCACTTGGGTTGCCTAACATAGGAACACATCTAACTAAATTGTCTATAAAAGGTGATCCTAAGGCTAAAAGGAAGTGGACCCAGCACTGTTATGGGGTCGACCATAAGGACTATGGTGTGCTCACATCGGTGGAGTAGATTCATTTCAAGATTGTGACCTATCACCTCAATCTAATGGTGAGGCCAAGTAAGGTGACTACTTTCTCTACCTAAGCATTCACTGCTCTAAGCAGGAAGTTCCCCGTTAACCTTCTACAACTGCTATACTTGGAGATGAAAAATGTTTCAAAGAAAATGAACATGGAAGGAAGACCTTGCCCTTTGCATGCCTCCTTAGAAAACTTTACAAAAGGATAGGCATTACTTGCTACTCTAACGACACTCTCAAGCATGTTTCCTTGGCCTCATGGGTAGAAATCATGAAGGATAAAACATCAACAACAACTCAAGAAGAAGAGATTCCACCACTACCACCCACTTAGGAAACAACACCAGAGGCCCACACAACCATTGAGCATCTACACAAAATCCAAGAATAGCTCTTTGAGTGAACAAGAGTAACAAGTAGAAATAAGTGGAATGGATCCATCTATGTATCGACCAACGATGAGTCACCTTAATGAGGTGGCCTAAATAGTTAGCCAGATGGAGAGAGGTGGTTCCATTTTCTTAACCCAAAGAATGCAGCTATCTTTGAGGTTGGATCCCAAAGCTTAAGAGGTGATGATGTCATTAGCAACACATCAACTATTCCTAGAAATCTCTGGGAATACCACCACTTTTTCAGTGAGGTTGGAGAAAGGTGAAGATGCAACTATCTTAGTAATGCAACACCAAGGGTAGGAGATAATGGCAGAGGTGGTAGCTGACCATGTAGTTAAACCACTGAATGCACCTATAGCATTTGTACCAGATGTATTTGCACTCCACGATGTGCAAACATTAGCAGGCATGGTTAGCAGGAAGTTAGATGTAGCTCAACATGAAAAATTTTTAGCATGACTAGTAGGAATTAGACAATTGAATTTAGACATCTTTGATCTTCTAGAGAACATCATCACAACCCAGTTAGCATTTCTGAATGCAAGGGACACATGTATTATTTTGGAGGGAGAACTAGAAATGACCCAAGAGAAAAATCAATGCTTGGCCATAGAGGTTGTCAAACTTCATGCCTAACTTGCAGAATAAGTAGTCCTTAGCCCAACAGTGACAAGAGATGAAGCTATCAAATAGCTTCAAGAACCATTTTAGAAGGCTAAGGAGGAGGTAGTGATGGTCATCTTTAAATAGTCTATAGCAGAAGCTAAAACACACTCAATCAAAAAGCACTTGAATAAGATGTGATGAGAGAATGAAGCATTAACTACACAAAATTATCACTTGTGCAATGTTTATACTCAAAGAGATCAAATGTAAGAATTTATTCATCAACAACATGAGTAGCTTGCTAGGGTAAATAATGAATTGAGAAAAATCTTTCAATGGAGGAGGTATGCACCTTGCATCAAAGGTTTACCATCAAGATTGCTGCATGGAAGAATGAAGCTCTCAAATTTAAGAAAGCGAAAAATCAATGTAGGGACCAGGTTTGTTTGCAAAAAGATGTGAACAAAAAAAAAAATCTAGATGGCAAAGGCAAAAATGAATGAAGCCCTCCAACAAGTCCAGTAAGGAAGAGAGATGTGGCAACCCATCCTTGATGGGATTAATGCCTGCAAAAAAGTGGAGATCTTCTTGAAGGAGTTGTAAATCGAGGAGATGATAGACAATATGAAGTTGGCCAATCTCCATTATGCAAACCTAGCAATGCTGACTGCCAGATGGTCATGGTCAAAGTTAGAAAAATAAGTGGTTAGCTCATATTTACTATATGAGGCCAAGTTCAAACACCACAAGGACACCAAGAAAAAGCTTGAGATTGCTAATGCAAAAAATTGAAATTCTCATATGACAATTCAAAGATCAATGAACTATCACTGAGAACCTAGTTAGATGAATGAATAACTACCAGGAGTTGAAGAACATAGTGAGAGCATTCGACATTGAACATAAATAGTTTGTTGCCTAGTTTGTCAATGCTAAGGAGTTATTTCTTGTAATCCTATGTCCTTGGAATGTGCTTGTTCTAATCCACATTGGGAAAGCTATGTGGATGGTGCATGATCCCTAAAGTAAGGAAGAGAAAATGAAACCACTACTAGATGTTTTTCACCTCCTGCTTGAAGTCACAGTAGTAGTAGGACAACTGTAGCCACCTTAGCCACTACCAGTGTGTCGAGCTGGTGAAGGCTCCTCAGAACCTCAAGAACCATCATCGCCTAGGACTATTTGATCTTCTCCAACAAGCTTCACATCAAGGAACGTGCTGTCTAATTTTGAAGAGTTGAATCATGGTATTCAATTTTCTGTCTTGAACACCTTCATTTAGTGTAATGTGTTGATTTGTACACTCAATTTTTTGTTAGGTCAGTCAGTTTGTTTTGTGTGAAGACAAGTTAGTCAATAATCCCATACCTTCCCAATTTTGTAATAGAACTCAAAGACAAGTTTTCAGTTAGTCATTGGGGTATGATGAGTTGCATTAAGTTCGTTGGGTCGATGAGGACTCCTCGACTTGACCTTGTCAATGAGGCCTAGTTGACGCATCTTACCATGCGTCAATGAGGCTCTATTGACGCAGTGTCGATTTTCTTGATTTTTGGCTATAAAGATATGCTTGCAGCCACATTTATGGCATGAGTAGATTGTATTTGTTGCAAAGCTCTTGAATTTTTTCCATTTGAAAGTTAGAAGTTTTCCCCCGAGCGCCAAAAACAAGAGTCATTGAGTGTACGAATATTTATTTGAGCATTGTTGTACCTGAGCACAACATTGTGTGTGGCAATAAAGATAAGCTTTCTGATAAACTTTGTAGCACTTTGGATAGATCAGCTATTTTATTTATGCATTTATTATTTCCAATTATTTATTAAATGCTTTCAATTAGTTATTGAATATTTTCCAATTACTATATTAATGAGGCAATTAAGTGAGATAGATTACACACATAAGTATGATTGCTTTGAGCATAACACATATTTGGTTGGTAATCCCAGTAGTGTTATTGCTTGGTACACCAAGTAGCATAGTGCTTGGTCACCCAATAGTGGGTACGTAGGTTCAGGATGTGTATGGAAAGTGGCAATGGATACTTATGTTAGGATTAGTTAAATGATTAGTTAATTAGTTAATTTAGATTAGTTAATCAAATCCATTTGTATCTACAATTCAAGCACCCAACTATAAAATATAAAAATGATAAAAATCGAATGTCTCAGTTACACTTAACCATACCAATGAATGTCACAAGTGTAATTAGGAAGACAACAATTAACCTTAAGGCTTGATTCACTTCCTAAAGGGCTACTGCATTGGAAAAAATAAAGTCCATGGAATTCAATTGGATCATGCATGAACACTTTGTGATTTGTATGGTTGGGTGTAGGGGTATCTTGTTGCTCATCACCTCTCACACTTAAATCCTTATCATACTCAAGGTTATTGTAGGACTAGATGCCCTACAACCTCACAAAACCTTAACTCACTCAAGAAGATGAAGTTTACACATACTTTTGGAAGCCAACACAATTCTTTAAGAGACTTACAGTTGTTTGAAGACTTTTCCAAGCCTTAGAGAGAAACAATAATTAACAAAAAATACATCTAAAGTATTTTCAAACATCAATTTATAGGTTAATCTTTTGAACTTGAAAACTTTTAGGTTTTAATTAATTTTTAAAAGTCTCAAGTAAGCTACTTAAATTCACAACCTCCTATATCTTTCAAACTTGAAAACCTTCAGGTTTTAAATACTTTTCAAAAGTCTCAAGTTGGCTACTTCAATTCACAACCTCCTATAGTCATCATCTTATTATGTCCTCATAGAATTCACATTGATAATGTACCCGGTTACAGCTAAAAAAACACTACAGTTGATAATGCAAGTAATTGCGAGTTATATCCTCTCATAGCCTACTACAACATCCTTCTAGTTATAGTATCAATTTTTAGCTTAAATTCTTTGTAAAAATGAATTAATAGTTTAGTGTAACCAATTGCAAATCTCATTCAACTTGCAATCCTCACTGCAACTCACTACTTGTGACACCTTGCTTACTATTGCTAATCTAACTTGAAAACTCACTAAGAACCATAGTTTTTAATACCAATTTTGTAAGAACCACTCCAGAAAACCATTCAAATTTCCTAAAAAATTAACAATATAGAATTCAAAGGGAACTAAGCATGAAAAAGAAAGAAAATACTTCTTTATTTAATGTCAAAAATTAGAGTATAATGCTAGAAGAAGAAAAATTAAACAAGGATCTAGAGCGAGGTCCAAGACAATCCTATTTTACTCTCATAATTCTCAATCATAATGATCAAGGTGAGCAAGCATAATTAGCTCCACAATTGAAACATTGTTTTCCTCAAAAGAGAGTATAATACAATTTCAAGGGATGACAACTACTTTAAAGACCCATCCAACCCTTTTATAGCCTCATGTGACCATTCATCTTTAACTTGGAATTTGCTCTATTGAAAATTTTGATTTGTAATTAGATTGTAAGTGCCTATGGATTGTAGTAACTCAAAAAAACTTAACTGTGATGAGACTATGACTCACAAACCTTTGCATTGGTAAACCTTACTAAAATTCAATCACTATTTCTTTTTATACTACTACTTGACTATCTCTAATTGTGGGTCACTATCTCTAATGTATGATTCTCATTTGGATTACCAATTATAGTAGACTATGAATTATAGCTACTCATAGTGGCAGACTGATTCCCTTTGCAACATTCAATGCTATGATAGCTTCCTACCTCAATAAGAAAAATCATTTAAATGACTTAAATGAAAGACTCAAACACAAATACACAAGTATTATAACTTCCAAATACTTTGGGAATACAAAATACATTAAAAAGCTAGGTTGATATCATCATCACTATTACTAATGAATATTTAAACCTCCAAGAAAAATAGATGTTTGCTCATATTTGCTTAACCTTACCTTTAATTGATGAAATAACTGGAAAACTTCAAGGTAGAAGTCCTTCACATCGAATGAGTAGTGGGTATTCCCTACTCCCAACCATATGAATCACAAGCATTCAAGTGCAATCCTATTGAATTTCATGGATGGAACTAGTATGGTATCTAGATTGTTAAGCATTGATCACAAGTCGTTGTCTTCTCACTTGGACCAATGGTAGCTTTGTCATAGATGATTTAGTCCAAAGTAAGGCATATGATTATGATGTTTTGTGGCCCTTAAACTAACTAAATAATAACATATAAATTAATTCAATAATCTAATTCATAACAAAATGAAACCCTAAAATATCCTAAGGGTTATGAGTATTTGTTTCTAGGTTACCGTACATATTCTAAACTCATATACCCACTACTAGGATTACCAAATGTTATGCTGTTGGGTGAACCAAGTAATAACATTACTTAGATTACCAAGAGAATATGTGTTTATGCTTAAAACTAGTCATGCTCATTCCACCAATTGATTAATGTGCATAGAAACATAAATATTAACTAAGTACATAGAAAATAAATTGCATTAAAAGTAAATCTATTCCAAGTCAAAGTGTTGCAATGAATAGCAATCGATCTTGATTTTATTTTCATTTATGCAATGTGTCTATGTACAATGGCACTTGAATAAGTTTCCATACAGCTAACTCAAATCCATACTGCGGGCACTCATTGACTACTTGTTAAGACTACAAAATAAAATTGCAAAAGTTTGGTTATACTATTAACTAGATGGTGTCAAATATGTAACAGGTGCTCACATATTTATAGGCAAATACAAGCATTGCATTAGTAGGAATGTGTTAACACATTTAGCTGCATCAATTGGGATGCATCGATGAAAATGTCTCAATGCATCTAAGATGTGTTGCTGATTAATGCATCACTATTGCCTCATCGACACATATGTGTCAAAAAATCTAAGATGCATTGATAAAGATGCATCAATGAGGTTGCATCGATGTGGATGCATCAATGAAGTTACTTGACATATCATTTCCCATCAACATCCTTCTCATATTACCTCAAGAAGTCAAGCTTCATAATGATATCTTGCCTCTATCTAGATTATTCAAAATTTAGCTCATCATGAATACATTAAGGGCCAATCCCTTACATGTTGATGGTTTTGCATGACGAATGAGTGGGAGTTATTTTTCCACTAAATGAAAGTCATTCCATTTAGTTTTGGTTAAACATTTGGTATTCTAAGGTGATTTTGTATCTTCGTTTAACTCAAAATGCTTATGAACCATGCATACCATTGTAGGATTTTGACTTCATATAAGGAAACCTTGATGCATTTCTAGATGCTCTTGCAAGTTTGGCCTCATCTTCATCATCTATCTTGAAAGCTTTAGATGTGCTTGAGGAATGAACCACTAATTGAGATTTTAGTTATCAAACATGAGGATTAGTATTCCTTCCTCTTAGATTCCTTGGACCATGGGATCCTGCATTCCTATGTGCTAGATTTTTAGTCTTCTAATCATCTCTCCTTTCATCCACTTAAAGATCTTCATCTTTCTCTCTAGCTAGCAAACCTCCATTTTAATGCTTGATCTAAGATGATTCTGCATTAGAATAAAATTTAGCATCAAACTCCTCTAATCTATCTACAACTATTGTAAAAAAATCCTTTAGATCTTGCATATCTTTATTTAGGACTTAAAAAATTTCTTATTGGGATCGATGTTTCGAAGCAATTTCAAGATAAGATCCAACACCCAATTATGTATTTGAATTAATCTACAGTAATTAAAGGCATAAAAGATATAATCCCATAAACTTAGGAAAAAATCACACCTTAAACATCAAGGAATTTATCTAATTAGGTATATGATAAAACCTATGAATGAACCTGAGCATCTAGACCAAGGTACTATCATCTACACTCTAATACCAAATGATAGTACAAGAAGGATTTAATCTTTTAATACATCTTAAACTCTTTATAAAACTCCCATAAACATCCCAATTCAACACAATTGCATGTAGAAAGTAAAACACAATGAAAATCCTTTTTATTAAAACATGCATAAAATGCAATACATAAAATTACAAGAGATATGAGCACATATCACATAACTTGAATGGATCTAGAAAATACCAAGCCTGTCACACTTAAATCCTTATCATACTCAAGGTTTTTGTAGGACTAGATGCCCTATAACCTCACAAAACCTTACCTCACTCAAGAAGATGAAGTTCACACATGCTCTTAGAAGCCAGCACAATGCTTTAAGAGACTTATAGTTGTTTGAAGACTCTTCCAAGCCTTAGAGAGAAATAATAATTAACAAAAAATAAATCTAAAGTATTTTCAAACATCAATTTATAGGTTAATCTTTTGAACTTGAAAACCTTTAGGTTTTAATTAATTTTTAAAAGTCTCAAGTAGGCTACTTCAATTCACAACCTCCTATATCTTTCGAACTTGAAAACCTTTACGTTTTAATTAATTCTATAAGTCTCAAGTAGGCTACTTTAATTCACAACCTCCTATAGTCATCACCTTATTATGTCCTCATGGAAGTCACATTGATAATGTATCCCACTACAACTAAAAAATCCTATAGTTGATCATGCAAGTAATTGCAAGTTATATCTCTCATAGCCCACTATAATCTCTTGCTAGTTATAGTATCAATTTTAAGATTAAATTATTTGTAAAAATGTATTAGTAGTCAAGTGTGACCAATTTCAAATATCACTTGACTTGTAGTCCTCACTACAACTCACTGCTTGTGACACCTTGCTTGCAGTTGCTAATCCAACTTGAAAACACACTAAAATAACTCTAAACTGAACTAACCCCTTATAACTAACACTATCTATTGAAGCATGAAAGCATACATTGAAATGGAAAGGATGTTTCTACACTAAAAGTGTAGAAATTCTTAAGACACATATCAAATACAATGTTGAAAAGTAGAATTTCAAGCAAACTTAATTAATAAAGTAATCTAAGCTTCAATATACTCTTAGCAATGTGGGATCAATTGTTTGTTCTTTTTTGGCTCCGCCACTTGAGATTGAATTGTTTGATAGTTATCTTTCCTTAGTTCTTATATGAACCAAAAAAAAAAGTTAGTAGCATAAAATTTAATCTTGATTGTAAGTGTTTCAATATCTCACCTAAAATCTTAGAGGCCTTAGATCCTCTAGTGGTTGATCAAGGCAACCAATGATAATAGTTTATTGTAAGTAATGAAGTAACCTTTCTTGATTTAGATAATTGAACATAATATGTAGTGTGTTATTTGGAATAGTAAAATAAGTCTTGTTTGTAAAATAATGAAATATCACAATTGTGATTTCTACGAAGGACACACATTCATATAACTCTTAATTCTCTAATTAGATATAATGATGGATGAGACCTTCCATCATTTTTCCCCACATTGTAGTATTTTTTAATAGTATGATAATGCAACATTGTAATATTCCATTGTTGTGATTAGTAAAAACAACGTAGAGTTAATGGTGAATCTACTTTAGAGGGAGACCTTAGATATGTGATCTATGTAATTCTCATCAATTCCTTTGTAATAAAAATTTTTTGAAGTCAATTTTTAATATATGAATGGGTTTGACAACGTTGAGTTACTCCTTGAGCTAGTTATGTTAGAATAAAAATATGTCTCACCTTCTATCTCTTAGAGGATAGTTGCAAAGTTGAAGCTATATATTTAAGAGACTTAATGCTTTTTCAAACTATTATTCTATGTTTCTTTTGGTCACAAAACTTTCCTAAAAGCTCCTTATCCTTTTGAAATGCATATCTAAAGAATTTTAGTTGATCTTCTAATTTCAAAGACTACCAAAGTTATTTTACTTGTTATGTAGCTACTTGGTTGATGAATGTTTTAATAATGATTTAACATGTACTAACTAGAATCAAGGACTAATCCATTGTAAATTTGTCTAGTTGTTATCCACTTATTTTTGTAATTTGAATAGCTAAATTAATAGTTAAAAGTGCTTGTTAATGTTTAGAATATGTATTAGTTATTATTGTGCCGAAGAAGTGGCTAGGAGAATCATGTCAAGTACATTTGGTATTCTCTATATAGATATATGTGAATACTAGTGGCAAAATGGATATATTGGTTGGTCAATCTTATGGCTACAAGGTTGAATTGTTAAGATATTGAATGGACTATGTTTGAGAGGATGACTACATATAGCTTTCTTCATACTACCTTGAACCCTTACTACCAAAGAGTAGATTTTCCATTACCATGATATTCTAAAATTTTGATTGCTAGAGTAATAAAACTCTTTTTTCTCAAAAATTGATGTAAAACAAGATGTTTTTATGAATTTTGAATGTTTGATTGATGAAGCATGATTCCCTTAGAGTATTCATTCTTGATTGAGAGGTCTCATAGATCCATTTCCATAGCTGAAAATAAATCATAACAACCCTTAAATTGATGACAAAATTAATAGAAAAATGATATATTTGAGATGCCATTTGGATGGCTTCAACCATATTGTGGGAGAGGAGCACATCTCTTGCATAGGAAACTGCATCTGTTAGGCCCAATAAGGAGTGATCTTAAGGGATGTCTTAGTGTCATTGGTCTTTTTAATTGGCTTTATCCCTTTTGTCATTATGTAGGGAATGTTACATAGCTCCAATAAGTATTTGTTGCATGTCATGTAAAAAATTAGTTAAGAGGCATATTAAGTTTCAAGCTTGATATCTTCCTTTGAACCTGGTGTTGTTCACACTAGTGTACTCCTTGAATTTGATGGTATTCAAAATCATACAAGAAGATGTTCTTGAATCTCATTTTAGGCTCCACTTTAAGGTCAGTTCTTCTTTTATATGTGGGAGAATTATAAGCAAAGTCTCAGGGTTGGTAGCTTCCTTACTTCCTTTCCATGATTTGAAGACTATGAAAGACTTGGAATTATCCTTTGGTGATACTCTCATGTCTGGAAAACCTCTTTGACTTGGTAGATCCATGGAACAATGGGGATATAATCTATTTCCTTCTCTGCCTCTTTAACCTTTCTCTCTACTTAGAGAACTACATGTTAGCTCAGCTCTATGGTAGTTGTGAATATGTAGGCAACTTGGATTAAAATTTCTAGTATAAGACTGATGAGTGGCGAGGTACCCCTACACTCAACCATAAGAATATGAGCATCTCACGCACAATTCGGTTGAACTTCAAGGACTAAGTGCTTACATGCCTTAATGGAACACTTAGGGTTAATCAATCGTTGTCTTCCCAAACTTACTTGTATTGTCATGGTTGTTTGGTTAAGTAATCTTGAGGTACATGATTTTTATAACTTTTATCTTTTTAATGTCTTATGCTAATAGGAAAAGGTAAGAAGACTAAGTGACTAACTTTCATTAACTATTCACTAACTAAGTTCTAATTGTCCTAACACCAGTATCCATTCCCACTTGCCACACACATCCTGAACCAGTGCAACGCTGCTAGGATTACCAAACGCTATTTATTACTAAGGTCCCAAGCACTACACACATGCTCGAAGCGGTCGTATTGAATGTACTTAACTAGGAGAGTCAAGGGTTGAGAGAGAGATTAATTAACTAGGAAATAATTTAAACATTCAACAATAATTAATTACTATTTAGCTTAATCCACATGTTGCAAGGTTTATCACAAAGTTCATCTTTATTGCCGTACACAAATGTGTGCTCAAGTACAATTTGCTCGAATAAAGATTTGTTCACTTTAAGACTCCTACTATGGGCACATGGAAATTATTCTAACTCTAGAATGGTAAAACTGCAAGAGTTTAGCTAAGGGTTTAAATCTAACTCCCCTCGAACAAGGGAAGCCACCTCTTATTTATAGAAATTGAGGTAGGCAGCGATATCGCGTATGTGATATCACGTACGCGATATTGCAGCTCATCATACCCCCATGACTTAATGAAAACTCATCCTCGAGTTCCTTACAAAATATTGGAAAGGTATGGGATTATTAACTTGAATGACACTAATGGTGAATGGGCTGACACGTGAATGGATCATCATTACAATACATAACAATATTAATGTTCATGACTACAAGAGTGAATACTATACACATTTGACATCCAACCTTATTTGGTAGCTGAGAGAGAAGAGAGAAGAGGGAAGAGAGAGAAGAAGTCTATTGCTATTGACGCCAAGATTGCACTTTCCATTGGTCATCCATAAGCACACCATCAATCCTATTCCTTGCATAATTGTTCTAGTACCAATCCATTCTAAGTGTTCCCCCCAGGTCCAATCCATTGTTGTATGATTGCCATCTGCACAGACAACACAATCTCATATTAGCAAGGGTAAATAAATCACAATGCAATTGATACCTTGCCTCGGTGTAAGGTCAATTGGCTGAGTTGTGATATGGCTAATGTGGATTCTGGAGATATAACACTGGTGACTACCTAAGGTGTAGGGGTTAAGAGAAAATTGAAAAAATTGGACCAAGACCCCCATGACTAAGAGCGATCCTCTAGTAGCGATAGAATGGAAAAAGTTAATTGATGCACCAAATAGGAATGCCAGTGGGTCCTCCCCAAAGCAGGTTCATCCCCTTAATGCCCTGACAATCCCACATTCAAAGAGTCTGTAGGCTCTAGAAATGCCATTTGGAAGCAAGAGTTAAATTCTTAACCACAAGAATTTACCAAAAAGAAAAAAATGCATCAACCAAAATATGGACTATTGATACAATCATCAATGAGGTGGAAAATGGAGAAAGAATGATGGAAAGAAGAGAATGGAATGGAGTCTCAAGAACAAGGTGGTGTATAGCCCCATGTGTGTTAATGATTAATGTGACTTAGTAGATCTCATTCCAAATCCAGCCTCAAAAAATCCACATTCAGTGACTTTGCATTAATACACTTGGCCAATCCATCCACCTAAAGTAACAAGAATGCTTTCTTCAAAGAGTCACCACCATTCCAAGGAAATGAGAAAGGAAAAAGTAGGAAGTGAGAGAAGGCCTTAGTTAGAGGGAACACATTTGTTTAGTTCCATAACCAGTGCTTGCAGCCTAGATGATTATTTTGTCTAAGGGGTGTGCTTTGAATTCTCACTTTTTTTTTTGTGTGAGAACCACACCATGCAAAGACTTATTATTTTTATTAGCTTAGCTTCTTGATAACGGAGCAACGTTAGAATGGTAAGGAAAACTCAAGAAGAAAACATCCAAGCACCCAAGATAATGGCCAACACAAATGCATCAAATCCCCTTGAAGTCATGCCCTTTTCGATCCTTGAGTCCTTCCTTAGTTTGATAAATTCCTAGTCACCAATTCATTGATAGTTCTATTATTTAAAGAAAGAGACTGTATAGTTCCAAGCCAAGAGAGACCATAGAAATTTATGGATGCATGGATGACGTGCACTCATTGCTTGTTATATCAAAAGAACCATACCTTAGTAGCAACATTATAACTCAAAGGTAAAAACCAAACATTAGCAATCAATAGAATATAGTTCATACCACCCTCAGGAGTACGTATTAGGTGACGAACCTAACAACACAAACAATCACACAAAGAAAGGAAAGAGTATAAACAATGTTGCAAAACAAAAACAAGAAAAGTTAAAGAAATTTTTAAAACAAAAATGTATAAAAAAAACTTAAAAAGGAACTAAGGGCCTCAAATGACCACCCACACATAGTGGTAATGATGTCCTCCACCAGTCCCAAGGGAACAGTGATGGACTGGTGAGCCAGCTCTAGGCGAATATTGCTCTTCTTTAATGGAGGTAGGTTTCAGGCTTTATACATTTATTGTGATATTAAGTTGACTCTAGAACCTAAGTCCAGAAGAGCTTTACATGGTTCATTCCCATCAACTTGGAGATAGATTAAAGCACTTCTGAGGTTAGAGAATTTCTTGGGAAGGTGGCCCTCCTTAATCTAGACAGTAATGACATGTGTTAACATAACTATGTGCGTTGAGCTTAATTTTTGATTTTAATGAAGCTCTGAAGCCTTATTTGATGGAGAGGAATTCATAGGTTCAACTGCTTGAGGTTGTGAGGGTTTGGTTGGACTATTGGTTTTGAAGAAAGGTCTTCTCTTTATATGGTTGTCAGAACTAGTAGTGGGTTGAAGATTCATAGCTCTCGTAGCATTGTTTTGCTGTGGTTGAGTGGGGAGTTCCCCTTGCATTGCTGGAGTAGGTGGTAATGGAGCTATCGGTGTGAGAGTTGTGGATGGATTTGGAGGATGGTACACCTGTGGGTTATCTCCCCTAGGAGAAGGAGTCATGTAATACTCATGAGCTTGGTAGTGACGTTGTGGTGTCATGTGACCAACAGAGTCACATGGAGAGATTTTTTGCTGCACGTAGTAGCCATATGGATCCAGTTGCCGATAGGGGTATTATTGCCTTGGTAGTGGCATCCCCCATGACTATGGGCATTGCCACTGTTGGTGTTGCTCAACAGGTTGTGGTGGAATTCCACTTGGATAATACTTTGAAGGTTGGTGGAACTGCCTTAGGCTACCTTGGGGATGGGTAACCGTTGGGGTGCTTGCCATTTGTTAAGTTGTGGGTTGAGTGCATACACCCCAGACTCTTGTAGATGTGAGATTACTAGGCAACATCCCTTAGGATGATCGTATTGGCATATATCACATTCACTATCATTGTTTGTATCTGAATCAACAAGCTCTTCGGTGATGGCCATTTTACCCTTACCTTTGTTACGTACATTGTCCACTTCTCTCTTTTTCTTTTTGTCATAGTCACTACCTCACTTCCTAGAATCCTCTACGATTTTAAAAATAGTTTCAAACCTACTATCCAGGGAGTCCCACATTTGGTCTACTTTTGCTGATACTTTTGTTGTTAACTTTTGGAGTGGAAAATTTTTCCTATTCACCATCTCTTCAAGTGGTGACTCTTCCTCCTACTCACAGAATGTCACTCCCCTTTTCAGAGGGAAGGGTCTTGGTTGTACTCTTCTACACTTTCTCTCTTATGTAGCTCCCCTTCTTCCTTGGCCACTTTCTCTAGCAATCTATGAACCTGATGAGACCTAAGCTCTGATAATCTCCCTTGGGCATACGTTCCAAGGGTTCTCCTTGTTTCATGCCTAATTCCATCCACGAGATGGTGTAGTTGATCCTGCTGCAAATAACCATGGCTAGGACAATGATGTAACAGTGCGTAATAGCAGCCCATGGTAGCATCCAAGGGTTCATGATTTCTTTGCTTCCATCCTTGAATTTTTTTTCATAGTTTAGACACTCGGGAATATGTTTGATACTTATCATTAAACAGTTCTAACATCATACTCCACCTCTGAATGGATTCTGGTTGTAAGGACTGGTACCAGCTTTTTGCTTCTTTCACTAGTGTCCTTGGGAACAACTTTAGTTTTTTCCATTCATTCTCAATGTTTTGCAAGGCACATGCATCATGGAATACTTGTAAGTGATTTTGAGGATTAGTGTTATATCCCACTTCAAATCATGGGATATTGTTCATGTCTAACCTTTTGATCCTACTATCCTTTTGGTGCCTTGTTGGAACTCTTACGACCTCCCTTATATCCAACATGCTTCTGGTTGCAAGTAGGGGTTCTTTGTGGTCATCTCATTCATAACATCTGTGATGTCTACACAGTTACCTACTCTCCCTTCTTCTATGTTGTGATTCCCTAGAATGCCCTCATCCTCGTTCGTGACTGTCTCATCGATGTTTTTCACTCTATTTTCCTCTATCCTCATGGTTAGTTTCCTTATGACTGCATCTAGACATTGAAGGAGAGGGTGAATGTGATAATGAAGGTGAAGAAGAAGGAGAATCATTTCCATGACGATGTTTTTTACCTTCCCTTTGGTGGTCTTGGCCTTGATCGTGATTACAATTAGAACATCCATCCTTATCGTGTGTTTGTGTTCCCTCATTGAACACTTCGTGTTCATGGGGATTAGAACCAAGGTTGTGAACTACGGAGTGGAGGTACTGATACACCACCTCCTGACCATCGTTAGGAGGGGGAACATCATTTGGTGGGGAACCTGTTGAAACTGGTTTGCCATCTGCAATTTCGCTTAAAATGTGCGGGGCATTATGGGGCCATTTCCCCTTCAAGGATGTGTGGTAACTCAATTGTTGCAAATCCCTTTGATGTTGCGCTTTTGTGGGATGATAGTCCTTTGTGTCATGATCACATACAATGTATTCTGTGTATAAAAGCAGCATGCCTATTCGTTTGAGAGCATGAAGGAGCATGTTGGGGACTGATCAGTCTGGAGGCAACACTATGATACCCTCCAAATCTCTTCAACACAATTGTTCATCTTGCTGAAGGATAAAGGTGAAATCAGGTACATATTGATCATCATGAGTATATACTACCCAAAATTGTTGAGGAACTTGCGGATCTTGGTTACGTGTGTTGTGCCACCGACTGTCTCTTGTGTTAGTCCTAAGCGGTGAAGTGCTCTTGTGCAAAGAAGAAGACATTTTCATCTTGTTCGATGTGTGAATTACCGTTGTCTTATCTTTTCTTTGATCAAGCCTAAGGGTTTTCTCTAACGTTCCAATGATATGGATGATTTCCTATGTTCTACGTAGCGCAAAAACAACTAAGTCCCCAACAATAGCGCCAATGATGAGTGGTAAGGTACCCCTAAACTCAACCATATGAATACGAGCGTCTCATGCGCAATCCAATTCAACTCCAAGGACTAAGTTCTTACACACCTTAATAGAACACTTAGGGTTAATCAATCGTTGTCTTTCCAGACTTACTTGTATTGTCATGGTTGTATGGTTAAGTAAGCTTGAGGTACATGATTTTTATAACTTTTATCTTTTTAATGTCTTATGATAATAGGAGAAGGTAAGGAGACTAAGTGACTAACTTTCATTAACTATTCCACTAACTAAGTTCTAATTATCCTAACACCAGTATCCGTTCCCACTTTCCGCACACATCCTGAACCAATGCAAACGCTGCTAGGATTACCAAACGTTACTCGTTACTGGGTTACCAAGCACTACACACATGCTCGAAATAGTCGTATTGAGTGTACTTAACTAAGAGAGTCAAGGGTTGAGAGAGAGATTAATTAACTAGGAAAGCATTTAAACATTCAACAATAATTAATTACTATTTAGCTTAATCCACATGTTGCAATGTTTATCACAAATTTCATCTTTATTGTCATACACAAATGTGTGCTCAGGTACAACTTTCTTGAATAAAGATCCATTCACTTTAAGACTCCTACTACGGGCACATGGAAATTATTCTAACTTTGGAATGGTAAAACTACAAGATTTTAGCTAAGGGTTTAAATCTAACTCCCCCCTGATGAGCCGCAATATCATGTACATGATATCGTGTACGCGATACCGCGACCTGTTGTAATTTCTATAAATAAGAGATGGCTTTCCCTATTCTAGACACTTAGACTTAGACCCTTAGCTAAACTCTTATAGTTTTAACATTCTAGAGTTAGAATAATTTCCATGTGCCCGTAGTAGGAGTCTTAAAGTGAATGGATCTTTATTTGAGTAAATTGTACTTGAGCACACATTTTTGTACAGCAATAAAGACGAACTTTATTATAAACCTTGCAGCATACAGATTAAGCTAATTAGTAACTAATTATTGTTGAATGTTTAATGCTTTCCTAATTAATTAATTTCTCTCTCAACCCTAAATACTCTTAATTAAATACACTCAATACGACCACTTAGAGCATGCGTGTAGCACTTGGTAACCTAGTAACGATTAGCATTTGGTAATCCCATCAGCGTTGCACTGGTTCAGGATGTGTGCGGCAAGTGGGAACGGATACTGGTGTTAGGAAAATTAGAACTTAGTTAGTGAATAGTTAATAAAAGTTAGTCACTTAGCTCTCCTTACCTTCCCCTATTAGCATAAGACATTAAAATGATAAAATTTATAAAAATCATGTACCTCAAGCTTACTTAACCATACAACCATGACAATACAAGTAAGTTTGGGAAGACAACGATTGATTAACCTTGAGTGTTCCATTAGGGCGCATAAGCACTTAGTCCTTGGAGTTTGATCGGATTGCACATGAAATGCTTGTATTCATATGGTTGAGTGTAGGGGTACCTCGCCACTCATCATAGGCACTGTTGTGGGGGACTTAGTTGTTTGTGCGCTACGTAGAACATAGGAAATCATCCATATCGTTGGGACGTTAGAACGAACCCTTAGGGTTGATCAAAGGAAAGATAAGACAATGGTAAATTGCACACCGAACAAGACGAAAATGTCTTCTGCTTCGCACAAGAGCACTTTACCGCCTAGGACTAACACAAGAGACAGTCGGCAGCATAACACACGTAACCAAGATCTGCCAATTCCTCAACAATTTTGGGTAGTGTATACTCATCACGATGAGTATGTACTGGCTTTACCTTTATTCTCCATCAAGATGAACAACAACGTTGGAGAGACTTGGAGGGTAACATAGTGTTGCCTCCAGATTGATCAGTCCCCAACATGCTCCTTCGTGCTCTCACACGAATAGGCATGCCGCTTTTATACATGGAATACATTGCATGCGATCATGACACAAGGGACTATCATCCCACAGAAGTGAAACATCAACAGGACTTGTGACAGGAGAGTTACCATGCATCTTTAAAGGGTAAATGGCCCTATAATGCCCCGCACATTTTAAGCGAAATTGGGGATGGCGAACCGGTTTCAACAGGTTCCCCACCAATTGATGTTCCCCCTCGTAATGATGGTCAGGAGGTGGTGTATCAGAATCTCCACTCTATAGTTCACAACCCTAGTTCTGATCCCCACGAACACGAAGTGTTCAACGAGGGAACACAAACACATGATAAGGGTGGACGTTCTAATTGTCATCATGATCAAGGCCAAGACCACCGAAGAGAAGGTAGAAAACACTATCATGGATATGGTTCTCCTTCTTCTTCACCTTCATCATCACATTCATCCTCTCCTTCAGTGTCCAGACACAGTCATAAGGAAACTAACTATGAGGATAAAGGAAAATAGAGTAAAAAACACCAATGAGACAGTCGAGAACGAGGACAAGGGCACTCTAGGGAATCATGACATAGAAGAAGGGAGAGTAGGGAACCGCATAGACATCATAGACACTATGAATGAGATGACCACAAAGAACCCCTACTCACAACTAGAAGCATGTTGGATATAATAGAGGTCGTAAGAGTTCCAACAAGGCACTAAAAGGATAGTAAGATCAAGAGGTTAGACATGAAAAATATCCCATGATTTGAAGGGGGATACAATGCTGATCCTCAAAACCACTTACAAGCATTCCATGATGTGTGTGCCTTGCAAAACATCGAGAAAGAATGGAAAAAACTAAAGTTGTTCCCAAGGACACTAGTTAAAGAAGCGGAAAGCTGGTACCAGTCCTTAGAACCAGAATCCATTCAAAGGTGGAGTACGATGTTAGAACTATTTAATGATAAGTATCAAACGTACTCCTAGGTGTCTAACCTATGAAAGCAAATCTAAGGATGGAAGCAAGAAAATCATGAACCCTTGGATGCTGCCATGGGCTGCTATTACGCACTGTTACAACATTGTCCTGGCCATGGTTATTCGCAGCGGGATCAACTGGGCCATCTCGTGGATGGACTTAGGCATGAAATGAGGAGAACCCTTGGAACGTATTCCCAAGGGAGATTATCAGAGATGAGGTCCCATCAGGTTCATAGATTGCTAGAGCAAGTAGCCAAGGAAGAAGGGGAGCTACGTAAGAGAGAAAGTGTAGAAGAGTACAACCAAGATCCTTCCCTCGAAAAAAGGGGAGTGAGATTCTATGAGGAGGAGGAAGATTCACCACTTGAAGAGATGGTGATTAGAAAAACCTTGCCGCTTCAAAAGTTAACAATAGAGGTGTCGTCATAGGTAGACCAAATGTGGGACTCCCTAGATAGTAGGTTCAAAATTATTCTTAAAATCGTAGAGAGTCTAGGGAGCGAGGTAGTGACTATGACAAAAGGAAAAAGAGAGAAGTGGACCATGCATGTAACAAGGGTAAGGGTAAAATGGCCATCACCGACGAGGTTGTGGATTCAGATATGGACAATGATGGTGGATGTGAGATATGCCAATACAACCATCCTAAGGGATGTTGCCCTGTGATCTCACATCTACAAGAGTCTGGGGTGTATGCACTCAACCCACGACTTAACGAACGACAAGTACCTCGATAGTTACCTTATCCCCAAGGTAACCCAAGGCAATTCCACCAACCTTCAACATATTATCCAAGTGGAACTCCACCATAACCTATTGAGAAACACCAACAATGGCAGTACCCACAGTCATGGGGGATTCCACCACCAAGGCAATAATACCCCTACTAGAAATCGATCCATATCGCTACTACATGCAGCAGCTAATCTCTCCATGTGGCTCTATTGGTCATGTGACACCACAACATCACTACCAAGCTCGGGAGTATTATAGGACTCCTTCTCCTAGGGGAGATACCCATAGACATACCATCCTCCAAACCCATTCACAACTCTCACACTGATAGCTCCATTACCACCCACTCCAGCAATGCAAGGGGAACTCTCCACTCAACTGCAGCAACGCAGTGCTACGAGAGCTGTGAATCTTCAACTTGATGCTAGTTATCAAAACCATATGAAGAGAATACCTTTATTTAAAACTAATAGTCCAACCAAGCTCTCACAACCACAAGCGGTTGAGCCTTTGAATTCCTCTCCATCAAATAAGGCTTTAGAGCTCCCTTCAAACCAAAAATTGAGCTCAACCCACATGGTTATGTTAACACATGTCGTTACTGGCTGGATTAAGGAGGGCCACCTTCCCAGGAAATTATTTGACCCCAGAAGCCCTCTAATCTATCTCCAAGTCGATGGGAATGAACCATGTAAAGCTCTTCTGGACTCAGGTTCTGGAGTCAACTTAATATCACAAGAAATGTATAAAGCCTGGAACCTACCTCCATGAAAGAAGAGTAATATTCACCTAGAGCTAGTTGACCAGTCCATCACTGTTCCCTTGGGACTGGTGGAGGACATCATTACCACTGTGTGTGGGTGGTCATACCCAGCTGATTTCCTAGTGATACAAGTAAACAATGATAAAGGGGACTTCCCAATAATCATGGGAAGGGCATGGCTAAGTACCATAAATGCATGCCTAGGAATCCACGATCTTTCCTTAGAAATATCTAAGGAAAACACTTTTGGGAAGATCGAGAAGAAGAAGGTTCCATGCATCACATACAATTATATAGGGTGTGATGGCGTGTAGGAATGTTCAGCATTGCCTACATGCAACAGGTGTGCATAAGAAATTAACATACAAAAGTGCTTGTATGTAGCAACCACATAACAAGAAGACACCTAGTGGTTGATAGCTAATCAAGAGAGCAACTCACCAACAGGCATGGAACTAACTGAGGGAATAACTTGCACTCATGTCGAAAGCATAGATGCATTGGAGTAATAGTGTCACCAACTTCCAAACCTTAACCTAGGAAACATCAATTGGGGGAAGTTGGAAACTCCTAAAAAGTCAGACAGAAACCTTGATAAGAGATTACTAGTCAATGTGCAACAAACCAAACCCTTCCATGAACTTAGAATAGCTAGTGCATATAATACCTCTGAGAAGGGATGACCTCGCTTATTATTTCGGATCTCCTCTTTTCAACTCAGTCATGGGGGAGATGGCCACCTCTGCTGATCAATTAAGGCTCTCAGTTCCTTTTTAAGTTTTTTTATACATTTTTGTTTTACAAATTTCTTTAACTTTTCTTATTCTTATTTTGCAACATCATTTATACTCTTTTCTTTCTTTGTGTGGTTGTTTAGTTTGTTAGGTTTGTCACTTAATAAATGCTCCTGATGATGGTATGAACTGTATTCTATTGGTTGATAATGTTTGGTTTTTACCTTTGAGTTATGATGTTGATACTAAGGTATGGTTCTTTTGATATAATAGGCAATGAGTCCACGTCATCCATGCATCCATGAATTTCTATGATCTCTCTTAGCTTGGAACTGTATAGTCCCTTTCCTTAAATAATAGAACTATCAACGAATTGGTGACTGGGCATTTCTCAAACTAAGGAAGGACTCAAGGATTGAAAGGGGTGTGGCTTCAAGGGGATTTGATGCATTTGTG
>MNCI01006414.1:246835-262186 GCA_015680685.1 Gnetum montanum
ACTCCCCTCTTTTGGAGGGAAGGATCACAGTTATATTCTTCTGCGCTTTCTCTTTTCCATAGCTCCCCTTCTTCTTTAGTTACTTGCTCCAACAATCAATGAATTTCATGGGATCTAAGTTCATATAGTCTCCCTTGGGCATAAGTCCCAAGGGTTCTCCTAGTTTTGTGTCTTAGCCCATCTACGAGGTGGTGGAGTTGATCTCGTTGTGCATAACCATGGCCTGGGCAATGATGTAGCAATGCATAATATTAGCCCATGACAGCATCCAAGGGTTCGTGATTCCCCTTCTTCCATCCTTGGATCTGCTTAAGCAAGTTGGACACTCTGGAGTACGTTTGGTATTTATCGTTGAATAACTCTAACATCGTACTCCATCTCCTAATGGTTTCTGGTTCTAACGACCAGTACCAACTCTTTACTTCCTTTACAAGTGTCCTAGAAAACAACTTTAATTACTGCCACTTGTTTTCTATGTTCTGCAAGGCGCAGGCATCATGGAATGCCTGTAAATGATTTTTCGGATCAGTGTTATATCCCCCTTCAAAGCGTGGGATATTATTCATATCTAATCTCTTGATTCGACTATCCTTTTGATGCCTTGTAGATATTCTCACTGCCTCTGTTATATCTAACATACTTCAGGTGGCAAGTAGGGGTTCATCATGATCATCTCTTTCATGATGTCTATGATGCCTATGTTGTTCCCTACTTTCCCTTCTACCATGCCTAGACTCTCTAGACTGCCCTCGTCCTCTCTCTCAACTCTCTCGTCAAGGTCTCTCATTTTGCTTACCCTTATCCTCACCGTTATGCTCTTGATGACTGCACCCTAATATGGAAGAAGAGGGTGAATGATGTGATGAAGGGGAAGAAGAAGGAGAACCATCTCCATGACGATGTTTCTTACCTTCTCTTCGATGGCTGCGGTCCCAATCGTGATGACGATCTGAGTGCCCGTCCTTGTCATGTGTTTTTGTTCCCTCAGTGAACAATTGGTGATGAAGTGTCATTTAGTCAATGCATCGACTAGGCCATGTATATAGGGCCATGTATACGTGGTCGTGTCGACGTAGGCCCGTCGACGTAGCCACCCTGCATCAACGTGGCCCCATTTACACAGCCACCTTTCCCAACCTATAAATAAGAGGGCCTTCTGCCTCATTTAGGCATCTTTTGAGTAGTTGTAGCAAAGCTCTTGTAGTTTTTTCTTGCAAGAGATAGAATATTTTCCAAGTGCCCACAGGTGTAAGAAAAGTAATTGGCTCTTTATTCGAGCATTGATGTATCTGAGCCCATTGGCATGACACTAATAAAGACGAATAGTTCAAGCATTCCTTGTAGCATTTGGACTTAGTTGTTTTATGCATTCAATAGTTTAATATGTTTATGCTTTATTACTTGCTTATTAATTACTTGATTTTTTGTTATTATAATTTCAATCGCTATAGTTCATTAGTAGTTCGTTAAGGCCATAAGTACGACCATCTCAAACGTAATCCAAACACTTGGTAAGCCTAGTGACGCTTAATGTCTGGTAACCCAGAAGTGTTAGGAGATGCTCAGAACATGCTCAGAAGATGGGACCGGATACTTATGTTAGGACTAGTTAAGATTTAGATTAAGATAAGTTTATATTAATTAATATTCTATCCTTAATTTTCAAGATAATTAGTCGCCGAAAAGATAATTAAAAAGATATAAAAATCATCAGCCTTAGTCTCACTTAACCATCGTAAACAGAACCTCACAAGTGAGATTAGGATGACAACGACCGTTCTAACCCAAGGTTTCACTGGTTAGAAGTCTGGTGTATGTTAAGTGCTTACAGTCTACGGATTTCGACCGAGTCGTGCATGAACGCTCGTGGTTCGTATGGTTGGACGTAGGGATACCTAGCCGCTCATCATTGGCGCCGTTGTCGGGGACTATTAGTCTTACATGCATCATCTGACCTTAGTGAAATTATCATTTAAGTCATGGGAATGAACCCAAGGTAGAAATATTTATGCATACTAGGCGAATTTAAGTAAATCATAAGGTACACCAATTATATGGACCATCTAACGTCCAATACGTCTTCTCATAGGAGAGAAGTATTCGAATCGTCGGTGCCACAAGAATGTTGGGTGGTGTACAAACATCCTGATGAATATGTCCCTAATTTCACATTCATCCTACATCAGGATGAGCATCTCCAATGGAGGGACATGGAGGGTAGCATCATGCTACCGCCTGACCGAGTGGCTCCTACAATGATATATCACAATCTGGGAAAATTGTGCATCCAGGAGCGAGTGGTGGAGTATGTCATGGATGACCATGACTACCAGGACTATCATCCCACTGAGGCTCAATGGACAAGAGATCAGCAGTAGGTGGAGAGATATGAATAGCAGAAGGGGAAGCAATTCACCAACCCCTTATTCTCGCAAGGGCTGCAAGACGATGGGGATCTCTTCTTTCATGATACCCATTCGACCAAACTTCCCTTAGGGTAGTAGTTCATCCAGTCAATCATTCAGAAAAAACCTCCAAGTGACCATAATCTGCAAGGGGATGGAGGATCACGCAGTAAGGCTAGGCTGGATGATCGAGGCTGTCATTAGGGTAGATGGGGAGATCGTTGCTGGAGTGGTGGTGATGCCTCTCCTTCTTCTCCATCCTCCCCCTCTCTTGCGCCTTCCTCCAACTTAGGCTTTGAGCGTAACAGGGGAAGGCTGGAGTGAAAGGATGGTGGTAAAAAGGTTCAGAAGGGGCAATGTGAGGAAGCATGCGACCAATCGTGTGATGCTCGCTAGCATGAAAGGAGGGATAGCCGGAATTGCCATAGACGTCATGGTCCCCAACAGGACTATGATTCAAACGAGTTGTTGTTAGCTACTTGAAGCATGCTCTAGATTGCAGAGGCAGTTCACATTCCAAGTAAGCACATAAAGGATAGGCAATTCAAGCATGTTGATATGAACAACATCCCCAGGTTTGAATGGGGATACAACTGTGATCCGCAAACCCACCTGCAAGCATTCCATGACGCCTGCACCCTACAAAACATTGATAATGATTGGCAACGGTTGAAGTTGTTCCCTCGCACACTCATCAAAGAAGCTGAAAGTTGGTACCAGTGCTTGGAGCCAAAACCAATCAGAACATGGAGTAGGATTCTTGAAATTTTCAATAAAAAATATCAAATGTACTCTAGAGTGGCGAATCTGAGAAGGCAAATCCAAGGTTGGAAACAAGGGAATCATGAACCCTTGGATGCCGCCATGAGCAAGTATTACTAATTGTAACATCAGTGCCCTGGTCATGGCACAGCTTCGCCACGTCATTTATGGGCTCCATTTTGAAATGCGAAAGACCCTGGGCATGTACACGAAGGGACGATTGTCAGAGCTGAGGGCCCATTAGTTGCAGCGCCTCATTGAGTAGGTGGCCAAGGAAGAAGGAGAACTTAGGAAAAAGAAGAGTGCAGAAGAATTCAACCGAGATCCTTCCCTCAGAAAGAGGGAGGTCTGATTTTGTGATGAGGAGGGTGAGTCACCACTGGAAGCAGCAGTGAATCAGAAGACTTTTCCATTACAAACGTTTGCATCCGAAATATCGACAAAGGTGGATAAAATGTGGGATTCTTTGGACGAGAAATTTCAAAATGTACTAAAAATTGCAGAAGAGTCCAAAGAACAAGGTAGCGACCATGATCGGCGTAGGAAGAAGGAAGCTGAACGTGCCCAACATAAGGGTAAGGGAAAATTTGCTGTGGCAGAGCAAGTTGTAGACTCTGACACCGAGGAGGAGGATGAATGTGGCATATGCCAATATGAACATCCTAAGGGATGTTGTCTTGTGATGTCACACCTTCAGGAGTCTGGGGTGTATGCCTTGAACCCTCGTTCGGTGTAATAGCAGACACCCCGAAGGTTGCCTTATCCACAAGGCAATTCCAGGCAGTCCCACGAGTAGTAACAAGGATATTATCCAAGTGGAATACCCCCGCAATCGTATGAATACTTCCAACAGTGGCAGCAACCACAAGCATGGGGGATGCCAACTCCAAGGCAACAGTACCCTTACAAGCAATCAGATCCTTATGGGTACTATGTTCAACAATCGGTCTCTCCAAGAGACTCTTCTAGTCATGCGGCCTTTCCCAGTTACTACCACCCCCCTAAATATTTTTGACATCGATCTCCATCACCTAGGGGGACAAACCCACATCTCTTCTACCCTTCATCACCTTCTTATACCATTCCTCCACACCATTCGACTCAGTTGCCACTCGCTCCATCAATGCAGGGAGAAATACCACCACAGCCACAGCAACGAAACTCTACGAGGGTTGTTAACTTACAACTGGCACCTCGGCCGAGTGGACCGAAACCCAAGCCATGCAAACATCCTTTTTTCAGCCTAATACTTTGAACACACTCTCACCTACACCTGTGGCTAGTGCCTTCGAACCTACCAACGCCTCCAATATCATACCGCCTGAGCAGTCCTCCGTTCCGTCGCACTCCAACGTCCAGATGATCATGGTCACACATGCCGTGACCGACTGGATCAAAGCAGGTTCTCTTCCCCAAAAATTAACAAATCCGAGAAGCCCCCTAATCTATGTTTAGGTGGCAGGGAATGAACCATGCAAAGCTCTTCTAGATTTAGGGTCAAGGATCAATTTGATCTCTCATGATATGTACAAGAACTGGAACTTGCCCCTACTAAAGAAGAGCAACATCCGGCTCGAGTTAGTAGATCAATCCATCATCATTCCCTTAGGTTTGGTGGAGGACATTGTGACCACTATTTGTGCATGGTCCTACCCTACTGATTTCCTAGTCATCAGTATAGAGAACTGTAAGGGGAACTTCCCAATCATCATGGGAAGAGCTTGGCTAAGCATAGTGGATGCACGACAAGGACTCCAAGATCTATCCTTGGAAATTTCAAAAGAAAATCCTTTTGGGAAGATCGAGAAGAAAAGAGTTCCATGCATTACGTACAGTGACTCAGGGTGCAACTGTGTGCAGTAGTTATGGTCCGCTAAGCGGATATCCATTCAAGCATGCAGGCGATGTAACGAAGAATCACCTATTCAACAATGCCTGTACGCAGCAGCCACTAACCAAGAAGGCACCTAGTGGCTGACAGCTGATCCTACTAGTAGCACATTGTGCATGGAACCTAGTAAGGGGCTAGTGCAAGCCTATGTTAACAACATGGATGAGATGGAAGAGATTCGTCAACAGGTCTCCACTGTTGATTACCTAGATGACTGGGGAACGCTACAAATCCCTGAGAGCTTCAAACAAGAGCCCCTTGAGGTAAAGCCTTTACTAGCTCATTTAGAGTATGCATTTTTGCAAAATGGTAAGCCAGTAATCATTAATGCCACTCTTGCTCCAGAACAAAAAAAGAAGTTGCTGGTGATGGTAAAAAAATGGGTTGCTGCATTCGCATGGTCATATCCTGAGTTGACTGGAGTTGATCCCAGGGTCTACTAGCATTAGATCTATCTTGACCGTTCCATGAAATCATGACAACAACCACAAAGATAGTTGAATCCTAAATTGAAGCAGATCGTAAAAGATGAAATTGAACAATTGCTCAAGGTGGGATTCATTTATTCTGTCACCGATAGTGAGTGAGTTAGCCCACTCATTATTGTACCCAAGAAATGTGGCAAGTGGAGGGTCTGTATTGATTTTCAGTTGCTCAATATGGCGACCTTCAAGGACCACTTCCCATTCCCATTTGTGGACTAGGTGTTGGACACCATCGCAGGACACCAATACTACAGTTTTTTGGATAGTTATAATGGTTATAACCAAATCCAAATAGCATCAGAGGACTAGGAAAAAACTACCTTCACAAGTCCATGGGGGACTTTTGCATATAAAAAGATGCCCTTTGGCCTATGCAATGCGCCTGCGACTTTCCAATGCCTTGTCCTAAGCATCTTCCAGCAACAAATCGGCAATGGTGTAGAGGTCTTCATGGATGACTTCTCTACCTATGGGGCCACGTTCAAGCAAGCCTTGGATAGTCTAGAGTAGGTTCTAAAGAGGTGTGTAGACACCAATCTAAGGCTCAATTGGAAAAAAAGCCATTTGATGGTCCAAGAGGGAATTATGCTGGGGCATCGCATCTCACAAACAGGGATCAACGTAGACCCTGAAAAGATCAGGGTCATCCAAGGAATAACCCGTCAACCAAGTACCATCAAAGATGTTCGGCCATTCCTTAGACACACTAGTTACTATCGGCATTTCATAGAGTGCTTCTCAAAGATCACCTGGCCATTGGTAGAACTTACAAAGAAGGACGCTCCGTTCATCTGGACCAAGGAATGCGAGTCTGCATTCCAAGTGCTAAAATAGAAACTCATAGAAGCTCGGGTTCTACGGGCACTTGATTGGTCTAGACCCTTTCACATTATGATGGATGCCTCCAACTACGCTTTGGAAGCTGTGCTTACATAGTGTGATGATCAGAAATGTCCATATTATATCCATTGTGTGAGCCATAGCATTGTGGGTGCTTAACTAAACTATACCACCACTGAGAAGGATTTGTTGGTGGTGGTGTTTGCCTTGGACAAATTCTGGCACTATGTGCTCAAATACAAGGTGTTTATGCACACTGACCACAGTGTTATCTAGTTCCTGATGAACAAACCAACGATGAGCCCCCATATAATTCGGTGGCTAGTGATTCTTCAGGAGTTTGATCTTACCATGGTAGATCGAAAGGGAACCAAGAATGTGATTACTAATCACTTGTCTCGGTTACAATGGGATGACACAAAAGAGGAGGAGCCTTTATCCGATCAGTTTCCAGATGAACTCCTCTTCACAGGCGTCGTTGATCCTCAAGCACCCAAGGAATCCCCTTGGTTCAACCGCATCCTCACCTACCTTACAACCCAAGGCCTGCCAAAGGAATGGAACCATCGGCAGAAATAGCAGTTTCTCCATAAGGCCAAGTGTTTCATGGAAATCAACGACCACCTCTACAAGATGTGCATAGATGGCTTGGTTCGATGGTGTGTCCCTGATGATGATACACTGCACATCCTCCAAGATGTTCACGAGGGCCCTTGTGGGGGCCGCTATGCTAGATGCTGAACGACCATTAAAATCTTTCTTGCAGGGTATTCCTGGCCTAAACTTTTTAGGGATGCACAATGGTTCGCCCGCTCCTGTGAACGATGCCAAAGAGATGGTGGGATGTCGGCACAGTTGGAAGGACCTCAATAGTGGATCCAGCCATTGGAGCCCTTCGACATCTGGGGTATCGACTTCATGGGGCCCATCACCCCCTTGTCAAATGGAAAGGCATACATCATTGTGGTTATGGACTACTGTACAAAGTGGCAAAAGTGACAACCTTCATCGACTATTCTTCCAACACCACCACACGATTTGTCCAGCAACAAATCGTAACCAAGTTTGGAGTGCCACGTGCACTCATTTCTAACAATGGAACTCACTCCACGAGTGTCACTTTTTGGAAACTCATGCAACGCTTAGGGGTAACACATAAATTTACAATACCCTATCACCCCAAGCCAACAGGTAGGCCGAAGTCATGAATAGGGAGATCACCAAGATCCTTACCCGAACCATTAGCAAATACAGGAGGGATTGGAGTACCAAGCTCAATGATGCCCTATGGGCCTATCGCTCCACTTGGAAACTTCCTATAGGGTACTCTCCCTATGAGTTAGTGTACGGAAAGTTGCCAACACTTCAAATCCAAGCAGAACTCTAGACACTATCCACTACCAGTGACCTTGGCCTTGACCTACTGCTAGCACAACATGAAGGATTAATCAATTTGAGTGTTCTAGATGAGAACCGATTAGTGGCCCTATTTTCAAATGAAACCCACAAGGCCTATAACAAGAAATGACATGATCTTAGGATTCATAAGGTCACATTTAGATGTGGAGACAAGGTATTGTATTGGAACCCCTCACATGTATCCAACTGACAAAGTTTTAGACACTGTGGAAGGGACCTTATATTGTCTCCAAAACCTTTCCATCTAGGGCCTTACTCATCCACAAACCTAGGGACTCCACCAGAACACAGTTAGTCAACCGCCAATAATTAAAACCTTTCTATGAGCTCCACACAACCAATGCCACCGCCTCGTCATCAGCCAATCGCCCTTGTTCCATTTTCTATATCTCCTCCTTTCCACCCATTCATGGGGGAGACCATCATCCCTACTGATCCACTTCCCTACTCCCCTCACCGTTTTATCATTTTTTGTTTTACATTTCTTTGTGTTATCATTTTTTGTTTTACAATTTTTTGTTTTACACTTTTTTGTTTTACACTTCTTTGTTTTATCATTTTTTTTACAATTTTTGTTTTAAACTTTTTTGTCTTTCACCATCATTCATACGTTTGCACATTCTTTGCACATATTTTCATTTTCTTTAATTATGTTTCATTTTTTGTACCTGTCTAATTTTTTCATGTAATGGCAGACATCGTCGTATTATCTTCAGATGTTTGGCACGATCGATTTTTGTTACGATGGGTACTGTAATAGTCTTCCTCGTTATCTAGCTCCTGCCATTGCATGGTTGTCCTTGGATTTCACGTTGTTTTCACTTCATACACTCGGCAGTGAATCAACGTCATTCGCCCATTCACCATTCCATGGTTTTCCTTCTATTATGAACATGCAATCCCTTCATTTAAAAAAATTTTAATTAATGTGTGATTTGTGTAGTTCCCAGACTGAGGGATGACCCGCTAGTTTGAATCGGGTGTGACTTCAAGGGGAATTCTTTATTCGTTGTTCTGTTTTGTTCCTCGGGTTGCCAGTGTGTCCTTACAGATTTTCTACCACTCCAAATCTCTTTCCACAAAAGCTTCTGGGTAGTTCGACCTTGCATGGTGTGGTCCTCACTGAAAAAAATTCAAAAATTAAAAAAAAAACAAAAACAAAATAAACAAATAAAATAAGGATTCAAAGCACACCCCTTGGTCGAATGCATGCAAACACACATGGGTCTTCGCATGGTGTGGTTCCCCTGCACAAAAGAAAAGAAAAAATGAACCGCGGGGGAATTCAAAGCACACCCCTAAGACCACCCCTCACAGGCCACACGAACTAGTTATGGGACTTCCTTGGTCCCCTCTAACTTTTTCTAGTTTCACTTCCTTCTTATCATGTTTCCTGGAGTGGTGGTGCTTTGTGGGGTCATTCTTGCTTCCTTGGGGGATGGCCAGGACTTCGTCTATTACTGCGATGTCACTGACTGCGGATGGTTTTGGGTCTAACCTTAGGAAAGGTTCTACCAGGTCACTTAACCACAATCGCACATAGGGTTTCATGTGACCGACATTCAGACTTTCCATTCTCTCCTCTCCCTCTATTCCCATTTCTCTCCATACTCACCTCACTGCCTATTTTTTGTTTTGTGTGTTCGTCGTATTTTCTGTAGGTCTCTCATGCCTTGGCGGGTTCTCTTGGTTTGGAGTCTTAACTAGTCAACACCAATTCTCGGCACCCAGGCCCACAGACCTTGGTGTTGAGGGTATGTCGGGGCTACAAAGGTTATTTCCTGCTATGGGGAGGACCCACCTGCATACTCCTGATTCCACCTGTTAAGCCTCCCATCCTTTGGATTTCTTGGTTGACTGGTTTCAGTGTCCCATCGCTTGCTTTCTTCCTCGCAGAGTTCTTTTTGCATCCCATTATCCTATTTTTTGTCTCTTTTTCATGCTTAATTACCTTCCTCTTGTCCTCTGCCATGATCGAGCCTTTTATGTGCTTCAACCGCCTCAATTTGGCTTTTCAAATTCATCATTTCGGGTGTTTTATGGGTTGGTCAATGTTGGTCCATGCATGAACAATGCTGCATATACGAGGCCCCGTATACGCAGTGCCTGAGTATACGCGGCCCTGTCGACATAGTGCCCAACCCCTATATATACACCTACTATGCTTTTTATTTTCATCATTTGGAGTCCAAATTGAGGGGAGTTTTCATCATTTTTTCTATCTAACCCTTCCCAACGCACCTACATTTCATCGTGTGTCTGCATCAACCTGTCCTTGCCTTTTTACACACTCGGAGGTATCCTCTTAGTTATGGGGGGTGATGCCTTTGTGTAATTAATTAATTAATTAATTATTTTGTTAATTACGAAAACTTTGGTCCTAACCCCTAACTTAACGCTTCGGGAAACTTAACGGTGTGCTTGTGCCATTAACATAACTTGGTCAAACTGAGAAAGTATACATGGACCATCTTAAACTACTTATGAATGGTCTAACAGAAGGTTATGTTTGATTATAGATGGCACCCAAACCGAGCCATCCAAGGGACAAAGGACCGTCACAACCAAGGGACAAGCACCCACGCATGGGAAGGGGACGAGGTGTGCAACCACCAGAGTATGCAGAGGGCTCTCAAGCCACTGGGCCCTTTCGCGAATGACCTGACATGAAATCTATTCATCAGATTCCCAAAGAGGAGATTCCCAGCAAGAAATCGCTCGGGGATAAGACTCTTGGGATAGCACCGCGGCTTGATGTCACCCTGACCCAAGCCTACCTTGATGTTATCACGCCACATGAGGTGCAACAGACGGTCCTCCAAGAGCTAAATTTTGGACCATTCCTCAAGCACAAGCCAGAAGACGTGAGGCTCCAACTACAGAACTCTCTAATGTGGCCAATCATCACAATCAGTGGTGAATGGTACTTACGAGAAACTTATCTCTTCTGGTTGAATCGGCAACTAGGGTCTAGAGTAAGAATCAAAGACATTTATGTATCTTACTCTTCGAAAGCAATAGCACAAGCTCTGGGGTTGCCTGAAACTGGGGCATCTGTGGTAGAAATTCCAAAGCAGGCTGATCCAGAGGTAAAGGTGCAATGGACCAAATGGTGCTACGGGGTAGAGCGCAAGGAATTTAGCTCCTTGACCATGGCTGAGAGAGTATATTCAAAAATTGTGTCTTACCATTTAAATCCAATGGTAAGACCTAGCAAAATGACAACCTTCTCTGCTCGTGCATGTGCCACCTTGAGTGGGAAATTTCCCATGAGTCTTCCACAGCTACTATTTTTGGAGATTGAAAAGAGGTTCGCTGAGAACGAACGTGGAAGATGAGCTCTCCCCTTTTCCTACCTAATCCAAAATTTATGCAAATGGGCAGGGATAACACAGTATTCTAATGATATAATTTGGCGTGCCCCAATTACCTCATGGTGAGAGATGATGAAAGATAAAATGCCTACCTCCACACAGATAGAGGAAGAGCAGCAACCACCTCCACCACCTGCACAAACAACACAGTCGGGCTCGCAAAACACAACAGAATACATCCACGAGATCTGAGAAATGCTCTTGAGCCAGCAAGAGCAATCCGATAGGACTAGTGGAGGAGAAGACTATCGCCCTACCATGAGCCACCTGGAGCAAGTGGCTCAATCAGTTAGCTTCTTAAAAGGGTAGGGCCGATATTCTCTACCGCCCGAGCACCAATTCCAACTAAAACAGACCTAATCATCCAAGATGTATCAACCGAAACTCTACAATTATTCCCTGAAATCTCAGGGAATGCTGCTACCTTCTCAGTACGCTTGGATGATGGTGAGGAGGTGACAGTCCTGGTGATGCAGCACCAGGGATAGGAAGTTGTGGTCAAAGTGGTTGTTGATACAATTGCTACAGTTCTCAATGCACCGGTAGCACCTGTACCAAACATTCATGGACTACAAGATGTACGGGTGTCTACCAGAACTTTGCATAGCAAGATTGATGTAGCCAAACATGAAGAATTTTTGGACCAACTGGTAGGAACCGGGCAACCTCTTCCATATGTCTTCAACCTTCCAGACAACATCACTGTCACCCAGTCAGAGCTGCTATCGACAAGGGGCAAGAGCCTTGTTTTGGAAGGGCAACTAGAAGCTGCTCAAGTTGCTTGTCAGCGCTTGCCAACTGAGGTAGCCCAATTAAGAGCCCAGCTTGTTGATCCTGCCATCCTCAATCGTGAAATCACTAGAGATGAAGCTTTTAAGCAGCTTTAGCTTAAACTGTAGGTTGTTGAGGATGTGCGAGAGACAGCAATCCTCGACAAGTCCATAGCAGACACTCAAGCATATCACCTAGAAAAGGACTTGGTGGAGGTTCTCTAGGAGAACATGTAGCTGACCGTGAAATTTCATCGCTTGTGCAATGTTGGTGCAGAGAATGAACACATGAAGAATTTCATCCACCAATAGCAAGAGGAGCTAGCTAGGGTGAACACGGACATAAGAAGGTTGGTAGCTGAAAATCGAAATTTATCAATGGAGGAAGTTCAGGCATTGTGACAGAACTCTGCAATTGAAATTTCTGCTTGGAAAAATGAGGCCCTGAAGTTTGAAAGAGTCAAAAATCATTACAGGGACCAAGTGGGATTACAGAAGGAGGTAAATGAGAAGCACATTCAAGTCGGTAAAGCCAAGATGAACCAAGCACTCTAGCAGCTCCAAGAGGGAGGTAATGTATGGTCATCCATCTTCGATGGGTTGAATGCCTACAATAAAGCAAAAATCCACCTAAAGGAGCTGCAGATCGAGGAAATGACAGAATACATGGAGTTGGCCAACCTTCGATATGCAAACCTAGCTATGCTCACAGCTAGGAGACTGCGGTCAGAGTTAGAAAAGCAAGTGGCCGCCTTGTATTCCTTATACGAGGGAGAGTTGCAAGTGCACAAGGCAACAAAACAAAAGTTGGTGACAGCAAACACAGAACTTAAGGTCCTCCACCCAAGCTTTGAAGGACAACGTACAGTCGCGGAGGACCTGGCCTGAAGAATGAATGACTACCAGCAACTGCAGGCATTAATCCGAGCATTCAACATTGAACGCAAGTAGTTCGTAGCCTAGTTTGTCAACTTAAAAGAACTCGTTCCGGGGCTACCTTGCCCTTGGGAAGTTCCAGTTCCATCACACATTGGAGAAGCTGCCTAGACCGTGAACGATCCCAAAAGCAAAGAAGAAAAAATGAGGGCTTTCTTGGAGGCTTTCTGGCTACCTCCAAAAGTTGCAACTACCGTGGGGCTACTGACATCCGTGCCGCCACCAATGCATGGGCCAGAGGCTGGAGAAGGTCCATCAGAACCACTGCCCCCAGGGATAGTGTGATCTTCTCCAGCAATTTTGTGCATCATCCTACACAACAGAGACTCTAGGACCATCGAGGTGTTCAATTTTATCTCTAAACACCACCATTTTTGTAATTTTTCCTCCTTTGTAACTTAGGCACTTGGTTAAATTTATGTTGTATCATGTGTGTGTCATGTATATGTTCAAGTTATGTGTGTTGTAAATAAGAATCCATACCTTCCAAATTGTAAAGTAACTCGAGGACAAGTTTTTGCTCAGTCGTGGGGATATGATGAAGTGTCATTTAGTCAATGCATCAACTAGGCCACATATACAGGGCCACGTATATGTGGCCACGTCGATGCAGGCCCATCAACATAGCCACCCTATGTTGACATGGCCCCATTTACGTAGCCACCTTTCCCGGCCTATAAATAAGAGGGCCTTCTACCTTATTTAGGCATCTTTTTGAGTAGTTGTAGCAAAGCTCTTGCAGTTTGTTCTTGCAAGAGATAGAATATTTTCCAAGTGCTCGTAGTAGGTGTAAGAAAAGTCAACTCTTTATTTGAGCATTGATGTATCTGAGCACATTGACGTGACGGCAATAAAGACGAACTGTTCAAGCATTCATTGCAGCATTTGGACTTAGTTGTTTTATGCATTCAATAGTTTAATATGTTTATGATTTATTAGTTTCTTGTTAATTACTTGAGTTTTTGTTATTATAATTTCAATTGCTATAGTTCATTCGTAGTTTGTTAAGGCCATAAGTACAACCATCTCGAACATAACCCAAATACTTCGTAAGCCCAGTGACGCTTAACGTCTAGTAACCCAGAAGTGTTAGGAGATGCTTAGAATGTGCTCGGAAGATGGGACTGGATACTTATGTTAGGATTAGTTAGGATTTAGATTAAGATACATTTAGATTAATTAATATTCTATCCTTCATGTTCAAGATAATTAGTCTCCGAAAAGATAATTAAAAAGATATAAAAATCATTAGCCTTAGTCTCACTTAACCATCATAAACACAACCTCACAAGTGAGATTAGGATGACAACGACCATTCTAACCCAAGGTTTCACTGGTTAGAAGTCTGGTGTATGTTAAGTGCTTACAGTCTGCAGATTTCAACCGAGTCACGCATGAACGCTCGTGGTTTGTATGGTTGGGCATAGGGATACCTAGTTGCTCATCAGTTAGCATTCACGAGGATTAGAACCAGGGTTGTGTATCGTGGAGTGTAGATTTTGATATCCCACCTCCTCACTATCATTAGTAGGGGGAACATCTTTTGATGGAGAACCTGTTATGATTGGTTCACCATCTCCAATTTCACTTAGGACATGCAGGACCCCTTTACCCTTCAACAATGTATGGTGGCTCTCCTGCCTCGAGTCCCTTAAATGTTGTGCGGTTGTGGGATGGTAATCCCTTGTGTCAAAATCACCTATAATGTATTCAGTGTATAGCTGTGTCATGCCTATCTGTGCTAGAGCACAGAGGAGCATGTTGGGGATTGCATGATCTGGAGGTAAGACTATGTTACCTTGCAAGTCTCTCCAATGCAGTTGTTCATCCTGATGGAGGATAAAGGTAAAATCAGGTATGTACTCATCGTGATGAGTATATACCACCCGATACTATTGAGGAACCAGTGGATTTTGGTTATTCATGTTAGATTGCCGACTGTTTCTTGTATGATCCCTAGGTGAAGAAGTGCTCTTATGAGAAGAAGAAGAAGACATTGTGTCTTATTCGGTGTGCTGATTAACAGTTATATAATTTTTCATTTAATTAATCCTAAGGGTTCATTTAAGCTCCCAACGATATGAGTGATTTCCTATGTTCTACTTAGCGCACAAACAACTTAGTCCCTAGCAACGGCACTAATGATGAGTGGCGAGGTACCCCTACACTCAACCATACAAATACGAGCGTTACATGTGTGATCTGGTCAAACTCCACAGACTAAGTGCATACACGCCTTATGGAACACTTAAGGTTAATCATTCGTTGTCTTCCCAGACTTACTTGTATTTTTTATGGTTGTATGATTAAGTAAGTCTAAGGTATGTGATTTTTATATCTTTTCTATTTTATCTCCTATGCTAGTGAGGTGAAGGGTGAAGAGACTAATTAACTAACATTAACTAACTAACTAAGCCTTAATTAACCTACCATCAATATCCATTCCCACTTACCATTCACACCCTGAAC
>MNCI01006414.1:262227-273485 GCA_015680685.1 Gnetum montanum
GGCACATGGAAATTATTCTATCTCTGGAGAGGTAAAACTACCAGAGTTTCACTACGATCTAGGCCTAGAATGAGAAACAAGGGAGAGCTGCCTCTTATTTATAGATTTGGCAACGCACTGCAATATCGTGTACGCGATATCACGGGGGATGTGATATCGCGACGGACGGGATATCGCGGCCCATACGATATCACGTCCCATCATGCCCCAATAGGTCCTACAAATATCATATTTCAATCATACTAGTCTCATCAACATCACATATCATATTCTACAAGTCCACATCATATCATACATCACATATATATTACTACACAATTTGTAACCAAAATTAAACAATTTTAGGAAATAGGAAAAATAACATGTCCAAGCTCAATCTTTGAGCTATCTGCCTTACATCGCATAATCATATACATTAATATAGCATAAAAATAAAAGGAAAAGGTAAAGAAAATCCACTAATTAAAATTTTTGAGGTAGAAAGGTCGAAACAAGGAGAAAACCCTTAAAAATCTAGCAACACTTTGTTTCACTTTTAACAAGTTTTGCACCTATGTAGATACGACCATAGCAATCCAAAATCCAAGCAAAAATTGTCCACAAAGCTCAGAATTCATAAAAACATAGAACAAAAGAAGAGAGAACAAAGAATAAAAAAGAAAAAAGGCTCCTATGCATTTATGTTAACGTGAACACACCCATAGAAAAAAATAGAAATCCAAAAGCCAATTTCTATAGGTAAGTAGTGGTTAAGCAGTGAGTACATAAAAAACAAACATATAACCTACATATAAAAAAAATAAAAAAACCAGCAACGTGTTCACTTTTTATTTTTTTTATTTTGAATTATTTATTATTATTTTTTAAATGAACTATTTTCATAAGCTATCTTTATTTTTTTCCTTTGCAACTAATGTTGTAAACTTTAATCATACGTAACAAACACACTCTAATTCAAATTAAAATTTGTTTGAACCTAAAAGATCCTTATCATACGCTCTACACATTCACATGCCAAAACTACACCTAAACATCATGCAACATAGTGCTATAGTACAAATGCATAAATACCAAAATCACAAGTAAAGCATAAAGACATACCAGATAGGTGCTCTTGTACCCTAATCCAACACCTGTGTCAGCAACCACACTTGTCTAACACATCACATAGAGCAAATGTACATACCCACATTAGTTAAGCATGTAAAGACATCATAATCATAACATAAAGACGAAACCTCATAACATATAAAATACATTTATATTACATTAACTCATCCCTAACAACCCACCGGACTTCACATGTAATGTATAAATCGTAAGCGTATGACCATACATAATTTCTTTAGATGAGATGTAATAGGCCTATCACATTTTGTTACCACTCCAGTAAAGCGGTGCTTCCCTATCTTGCCATCCCGGTAGAATATTAGAGTAAGGTTTAGCAGTGGAAAAGTAAAAATAAAATTTTACGTTGTTTTGAAAATATCATTAAGTAAATTATCTAATATTTTTTATATAGTTTGATACAAATCAATTAAATTTATAAGATATTAAAAATATATAATATCTATCTTCAATGTTATTGTATATTTCTACCCACATAATAAAATTCCATTAGTACTCTTCTACATTAAAAAGAGGCCAATTAAAAGGTTAATTACAAAAATAGAACAACAATTAAGCAACTTACGACATGGGCATGCTTATGGTGAATTATTGTAGGACATGCTTTTCATGTACGTCAAACACGAAGTTCCACAAGTTGTGAACATCAATCATAGAGCAACCTCTTGGATGATTAAAGCAAATTTGTGCATATGGATAGTGCTGTAAAAGAGAAATCATGTCAAAATAAATGTTTTAAAAAACATGTCTTGTTTTTTAAAAAAGGATAAATATGTATGTTGAAAAGAAAATAGGTAAAGAAAAAGAAAAATGACTTCTATGATGTCTACATTGTTCCCTAATTTCCCTTCTATGCCTTGACTCTCTAGACTGCCCTCATCCTCTCTCTCAACTCTCTCGTCGAGGTCTCTCATTTCACTTACCCTTATCCTCACCATTATGCTCTTGATGACTACGCCCTGATGTGGAAGGAGAGGGTGAATGATGTGATGAAGGGGAAGAAGAAGGAGAACCATTTCCATGAATATTTTTCTTACCTTCTCTTCGGTGGCTTCGACCTCGATCGTGATGACGATCTGAGTACCCATCCTTGTCATGTGTTTTTGTTCCCTAAGTGAAGAGTTGTCATTCATAGGGATCAGAACCAGGGTTGTGTATCTTGGAGCATAGGTTCTGATACCCCACCTCTTCACTATTGTTAGAAGGGGGAACATCATTTGATGGAGAACCCGTTACAAGTGGTTCGCCATCTCCAATTTCACTTAGGACGTGCAGGACCCCTTTGCCCTTCAACAATGTATGGTGGCTCTTCAGCCTTGAGTCCCTTAGACATTGCACTGCTGTGGGATCGTAATCCCTCCTGTCAAAATCTTCCACAACGTATTTAGCATATAGCTGTGTCATGCCTATCTGTGCTAGAGCACGGAGGAGCATGTTGAGGACTACACGATCTAGAGGTAACACTATGTTACCTTGCAAGTCTCTCCAGTGCAGTTGTTCATCCTGATGGAGAATAAAAGTAAAATAAGGTATATACTCATCGAGATGCATATATACCACCTTATATTGTTGAGGAACTGGCGGATATTGGCTATGTGTTTTAGACTGCAATCTATTTCTTGTATGATCCCTAGGTGGTGAAATGCTCTTATGAGAAGAAGAAGAAGAAGAAGACATTGTGTCTTGTCAGTGTGCTATTTAACCGTTAAATAATTTTTTGTTTAATTAACCCTAAGGTTCTTTTAAGCTCCCAACGATGTGGATAATTTCCTATGTTCTACTTAGCGCACAAACAACTTAGTCCCCAGCAACGGCATCAATGATGAGCGGCAAGGTACCCCTACACTCAACCATACGAATACAAGCATTACACACACGATCTGGTCGAACTCCATAGACTAAGTGCCTACACACCTCATGGAACACTTAAGGTTAATTATTTGTTATCTTCCCAGACTTACTTTTATTTTTCACAGTTGTATGGTTCTAAGGTATATGATTTTTATGTCTTTTAAGTTTTATCTCCTATGCTAATGAGGTGAAGGGTGAAGAGACTAATTAACTAAATTTAACTAACTAACTAAGCCTTAATTAACCTAGCATCAATATCCATTCCCACTTACCGTTCACACCCTGAACCAATGCAACCTTGGTTACCAAATGCTATTCGTTACTAGGATCACCAAGCGTAACGCACGTGCTCGAAGCGATCATACTGAATGTACTTAACTAGGAGAGAAGGGTTGAGAGAGATTTAATGAACTAATAAAGAAATTAAATAATAAACAATAAATAAAATCCTATTTAGCCTATTCCATGCACTGCAAGGTTTATCCAAGAAGTACATCTTTATTTCCATACACAAACTTGTGTTCAGGTACAATATTTGCTCAAATAATGATCCATTCACTTTGGAGCTCCTACTACAGGCACATGGAAATTATTCTATCTTTGGAGAGGTAAAACTGCCAAAGTTTCACTACGGTCTAGGCCTAGAATGAGAAACAAGGGAGAACTGCCTCTTATTTATAGATTTGACGACGTACTACGATATCGTGGCCCATGCAATATCGCATCCCATCAACCATCAATGAGAATATGAATCCATTACCCACTAGACATCTAGCCCCGATTCTAAAAAGTATTTTCCTATTAGGATTTTCCACATCGATATTTTTCATAAATGTATTAGAATTAACTTTAGGGATATTTTAAATCATAGGTGCAATAAGATTATCTTGGCTTATAGAGGCCAAAGAATATTTCTTTATGGTTTGGATTTGCTTTGCATTTGAGGATTTTGAATTTTTTCATTCCCATTTCATATGACTCATTTCTCCATAATTAAATCATTGGATTTTTCTAGCACCCTTTCCCTTGGATGAATACTTCTTAGAAAACTTGTTGGAATCCTTCTTTGACTTCTCACATGAATCTTCCTTGGCATTTTTCTTCTTGGATCTCTTTTCACATTTTGATGTTGAAGTCTCTACCCTTGAAAGAAGTTTTTGGACCATCTTTAAAATATTATTAGAGAATTTTCTTAGCTTTGAGAAATAACTCAAATGTCTCATCCAATGTTTTAGCTTCATAGAATGTAAGCTCTTGTTAATACTCTCTCCTAAGGTCAATGGTAAAATTTGAGGCTTGGTCATACTTAGACCATTACACCTTTACTTGATTAAATACCTTGCAAAATTCCATATCATAATCTCTCATATTATTGTCTCATTATCTCAAATACTTGATCCTTTGGATGACTTCTTCTCTATGTTGGGACTTATCAAATTTTTACTTCATCAAATATTACATAAGCGACCAATCTTTGATAGATGAGTAATGATTAACCACATAAGCATGTCTTTTTCTTTCCCACCAAACCTGTATCCTACACTCCAATTTGGCTTAAGGATATGACACTCTTTGCTTTTTATGGACTCTTCAAGTTCAAAGTACTTGTTAATAGTGTTAAGTTTATAAGAAAAAGATTCTATACCTTCTATCTCATTAAAAGTCTTAACCTTAGTATGTAGCGTTATTGTAGCATGTGTGTGAGCAACGAGTTGTCCCTATGCTCAACCATACAAATCACAAGCATTGCACTAGAGATACAGTCGAATTCCATGGACTTTAGTTTCTAAATGCACTAATGAGCAAAGATAATGACTCAAAGATACAATTGATGTCTTCTTGGCTTCACTTGTGTAAGTGCAAGCGTATAGTTAAGTGTAAGTTAAGGCACATGATTTTTATTTTTATTTTATTTAATCTAAATGCAAAATCAAAGAATTAAGGATTAACTACTGATGAGTGGTGAGGTACCCCTACACTCAACCATACGAATATGAGTGTTTCATGCACAATCTGGTCAAACTCCAAGGACTAACTACTTACGTGCCTTAATGGAACACTCAGGGTTAATCAATCGTTGTCTTCCCAAACTTACTTGTATTGTCATGGTTGTATGGTTAAGTAAGCTTGAGGTATGTGATTTTTTAGCTTTTGTCTTTTTATGTTTTTTGCTAACAAGAAGAGGGAGAGAAAACTAAGTAACTAAATTACATTAACTAGTTCATAATTGTTCCTAACACCAGTATCTGTTCCCACTTGTTGTACACATCCTGAACTAGTGCAACGCTACTGGGATTACCAAACGCTAATCGTTACTGGGTTACCAAGTGATACATGCATGCTCGAAGTGGTCGTATTGAGTGTATTTAATTAAGAGGATCGAAGGTTGAGAGAGAAATTAATTAATTAGGAAAGCATTAAACATTCAACAATAATTAGTTACTAATTAGCTTAATCTGTATGCTGCAAGGTTTATCATAAAGTTCATCTTTATTGCCGTACATAAATGTGTGCTCAGGTACAAATTTCTTGAATAAAGATCCCTTCACTCTATGACTCCTATTGCGGGCACACAAAAATTATTCTAACTCTGGAATGACTAAACTGCAAGAATTTGGCTAAGGGTCTAACTCTTACTACCTAGAACAAAGGGTGCCACCTCTTATTTATAGAAGATGAGGTAGGACACAATATCGCATGGCGGATGTGATATCGTGTATACGATATCATGGCTCATCATACCCCCATGACTAAATGAAAACTCATCCTCAAGTTCCTTACAAAATATTGGAAAGGTATGGGATTATTGAATGGAATGACAACTAATGGTGGATGGAGTGACATGTGAATGGATCAACATTACAATACATGGAAACATTAGTGTTCATGATCACAAGAGTGAACACTATACACATTTGACATCCAACCTTATTTGGTAGCTAAGAGAGAAGAGAGAGAGATAGAGAAGGAGAAGGCGTGTTACTACCGATGCCAAGATTGTGTCTTCCATTGTCTATCCATGAGCATCCCATCAATCTTGTTCCTTGTACAATTATTCCAGCACCAGTCCATCCTGAGTGTTTCCTCCAGGTCCATTCCATTGTTGTATGATTACCATCTGCACACATAGCACAGTCGCATATGAGCAAGGATAAGTAAATAACAATATAGTTGATACCTTGTTTCAATGTAAGGTCCATTGGTTGAGTTGTGATATGGCTGATATGAATTCTAGATATATAACACTAGCAACTACCCAAGGTGTAAGGGTTAGGAAAAATTGAAAAAATTGGACCAGGCCCCCATGACTAAGAGCGATCCTCCAGTAGCGATACAATGGAAAAAGATAAGGAATAAGAACGAGGGAGAAAAAGAAACAACAGTAATGATGATAAAATGGATGTCAGAGATGGTAATGAAAAAAACAAATGTTGATTGTGGAAATTTTTAAGGGAAAGAAGTTAACTGAGGCACCAAATAGAAATGCCAGTGGGTCCTCCCCAAAGCAGGCTCATGCCTTTGATGCCTTGAAAAACCCACATTCAAAGAGTCCGTAGGCTCTGGAAATGTTATTTGCGAGCAAGAGTTAAAGACTTAACCCCAAGAATTCACCAAAGAGAAAATAATGCATCAACCAAAATATATACTACTAATACAACCGACAATGAGGTGAAAAATGGAGAAAGAATGATGAGAATAAGAGAATGGAATGGAATCCCAAGAACAAGGTGGTGTATAGCCCCTTGTGTATTATTTATGGTTAATGTGACTGAGTAGATCTCATCACAAATATAGCCTCAAACAATCCACATCCAATGACTTCGCATTAATACACTTGGCCAATGCATCCACTTGAAGTAATAAGAATGCTTCTGCAAAGAGTCACCACCATGCCGAGGAAATGAGAAAGAGAAAAGTAGGAAGTGAGAAAGGGTCGTAGTTAGAGAGAAATTTTTTTTTAGTTCCATAACCAGTGCTCGTAGCCCAGATGATTATTGTGTCTAAGGGGTGTGCTTTGAATTCTCACTATTTTTTTTTTGTCAGAACCACATCATGCAAAGACTTATTTTTATGAGCTCAGCTTCCCGAAAATGGAGCAGCATCAGAATGGTAAGGAAAACTCAAGAAGAAAACATCCAAGCACCCAAGAGAATGGCCAGCACAAATGCATCAAATCCCCTTGAAGTCACACCCTTTTTAGTCCTTGAGTCCTTCTTCAATTTGAGAAATGCCTAGTCACCAATTCATTAATAGTTTTATTATTAAGAAAGGGACCATACAATTCCAAGCCAAGAGAGACCATAGAATTTTCATGAATGCATGGATGACATGGACTCATTGCCTATTATATCAAAATAACCATAGCTTAGTATCAACATTATAACTCAAAGGTAAAAAACCAAACATTAGCAATCAATAGAATATAGTTCATATCACCGTCAAGAGCACTTATGAGGTGACGAACTTAACAAACAAATAAAGATAAAAACAAGAATAAAAACAAAATAAGAACAAAAAAAAGTAAAAATAAAAACAAGCAAAACAAACAATCACACAAAGAAATCAAAAAGTATAAATGATGTTGCAAAACAAAAATAAGAAAAGTTAAAGAAATTTTTGAAACAAAAATGTGTAAAAAAAAAACATAAAAAGGAGTTTAGGGCCTCGATTGATTAGTAGAGGTGACCATCTCCCCCATGACTAAGTTGGAAGGAGGAGATCCAAAATAGTGAGCAGGGTTGTCCCTTCTCAGAGGTATTATGTGCACTGACCATTCTAAATTCATGGAAAGGTTTGGTCTGTTGCACATTGAATAACAATCTCTTATTAAGGCTCTTTTCTGACTTCTTTAGGAATTTCCAACTTCCCCTAGTTGATGTTTTCCAAGTTAAGGTTTGGAAGTTGGTGACGAACTTGCTCTAGTGCATCTATGCTTTCGATGTAGGTGCGAGTTATTTCCTTAGTTAATTGCATGCACATTAGTGAGTTTCTCTCTTGATTAGTTATCAGCCACTAGGTGTCTTCTTGTTATGTGGCTACTACATACAGGCACTTTTGTAGTTTAAGGTCTTGTGCACACCAATTGCATGTAGGCAATGCTGAACTTTGCACAACCCATGATTTCTACACACAATCACACCCTGTATCACTGTATGTGATGCATGGAACCTTCTTCTTTTCGATCTTCCCAAAAGTGTTCTCCTTAGATATTTCTAGGGAAAGATCGTGGATTCCTAGGCATGCATCTTTAGTACTCAACCATGCCCTTCCCATTATTATTGGGAAGTACCCTTTATCGTTATTCACTTGTATCACTAGGAAATCAACTAGGTATGACCACCCACACACAGTGGTAATGATGTCCTCCACCAGTTCCAAGGGGATAGTGATGGACTGGTCGGATAGCTCTAGACAAATATTACTCTTCCTTAATGGAGGAAGATTCTAAGCTTTGTACATCTCTTGTGATATTAAGTTGACTCTAGAACCTGAGTCCAGAAGAGCTTTGCATGGCTCATTCCCAGCAATTTGGAGATAGATTAGAGGGCTTCCAAGATTAGATAATTTCTTGGGAAGGTGGCTAACCTTAATCTAGTCAATAATAGCATGTGTTAACATAACCGTATGCGTTGAGCTCGGTGTTTGGTTTGAAGGGAGCTCTGAAGCCTCATTTGATGGGGAGATGTTTAGAAGTTCAACCGCTTGTGGTTGTGAGGGCTTGGTTGGACTGTTGATTCTGAAGAAAGGTCTTTTCTTCATACAGTTGTTAGAACCAATAATGGGTTGAAGATTCATAGCCCTCATGGCATTGCATTGCTGCAGTTGAGTAGGGAGTTCCCCTTGCATTGCTGGAGCAAGTGGTAATGGAGCTATTGGTGTGAGAGTTGTGGATGGATTTGAAGGATGGTATGTCTGTGAGTTATCTTTCTTAGGAAAAGGAGCTCTATAATATTCACAAGCTTGGTAGTGATGTTGTGGTGTAACTTGACTAACATAGTCACGTGAAGAGATTGGATGCTACACGTAGTAGCCATATGGATCCGGTTGTCGGTAGGGGTATTGTTGCCTTGGTGGTGGCATCCCCCATGACTATGGGTATTGCCACTGTTGATGTTGCTCAACGGGTTGTGACGGAGTTCCACTTGGATACTATGTTGAAGGCTGGTGGATGTACCTTAGGTTACCTTGGGGATAAGGTAACTATCAAGGTGCTTACTATTTGTTAAGTCATGGGTTGAGTGCATACACCCTAGACTCTTGTAGATGTGAGATCACTGGGCAACATCCCTTAGGATAGACATATTGGCATATCTCGCATCCATCGTCATTTTCTGTGTTTGAATCCACAACCTCTTCTGTGATGGTCATTTTTCCCTTACCCTTATTACGTGCATTGTCCACTTCTCTCTTTTTCTTTTTGTCATGGTCACTACCTCACTCCCTAGACTCCTCTACAATTTTGAGAACAGTTTTAAACCTACTATCTAGGGAGGCCCACATTTGGTCTACCTTTGTCGATACTTCTGTTGTTAACTTTTAGAGTGGAAAAGTTTTCTTATTTACCATCTCTTTGAGTGGTGACTCTTCTTCCTCCTGACAAAATCTCACTCCCCTTTTTCGAAAGGAAGGATCTCGGTTGTATTCTTTCGCACTTTCTCTCTTTTGTAGCTCACCTTCTTCCTTGGCTACCTGCTCTAGCAATCTATGAATTTGATGAGACCTAAGATCTAATAATCTTCCTTGGGCATACGTTCCAAGGGTTTTTCTTGTTTCATGCCTAAGTCTATCCACGAGATGGCGTAGTTGATCCCACTATGAATAACCATGGCTAGGGCAATGATGTAACAGTGCGTAATAACGGCCCATGGTAGCATCCAAGGGTTCATGATTTCCTTGCTTCCATCCTTGGATTTTCTTTCGTAGGTTAGACACTCGGGAGTACGTTTGGTAATTATCATTAAATAGTTCTAACATTGTAGTCCACCTCTGAATGGATTCTGGTTCTAAGGACCAATACCAGCTTTCAGCTTCTTTCACTAGTATCCTTGGGAACAACTTCAGTTTTTTCCATTCGTTCTCTATGTTTTCCAAGGAACATGCATCATGGAATGCTTATAAATGATTTTTAGGTTCAGCATTGTATCCCCCTTCAAATCGTGGGATGTTTTTCATGTCTAACCTCTTGATCCTAGTATCCTTTTGGTGCCTTGTTGGAACTCTTACAGCCTCCATTATATCTAGCATGCTTCTAGTTGCGAGTAGGGGTTCTTCATGATCATCTTGTTCATAGCATCTATGGTGTCTACATAGTTCCCTACTCTCCCTTCTTCTTTAGAGTGCCCTTATCGTGTGTTTGCGTTCCCTCGTTAAACACTTCGTGTTTGTGGGTATCAAAATCAAGGTTGTGAATAGTGGAGTGGAGATTCTGATACACCATCTCCTAATCATCGTTAGGAGGGGGAACATCATTTTGTGGGGAACATGTTGAAGTAGGTTTACCATTTTCAATTTTTCTCAAGACGTGCAAAACGTTATTGGACCGTTTACCCTTCAAGAATGTATGGTATCTCTCCTATTGCAAGTTCCTTTGATGTTGCGCTTCTGTGGGATGATAGTCCCTTGTTTCATGATCGCATGCAACATATTCTGCTTATAAAAGTAGCATGCTTATTCGTGTGAGAGCACAAAGGAGCATGTTGGGGACTGATCGGTCTAGAGGCAACACTATGTTACCCTCCAAGTCTCTCCAACACAGTTGTTCATCTTAATGGAGAATAAAAGTGAAATCGGGTACATACTCATCGTGATGAGTATACACCACATGAAACTGCTGAGGAACTGGTGGATCTTGATTACGTGTATTACGCCACTGACTGTCTTTTGTGTTAGTCCTAGGCAATGAAGTGCTCTTATGTGAAGAAGAAGACATCTTGTCTTGTTCAATGTGAAATGTACCTGTTGGTGACCGTTTGGGACGCGACCGCCAACTAGTGCCCTCAAATAGGATTTAGGTCCCTGCTGGTCTCTAACAACACCAAGGCCTATATACCTCCAAATAGACTTAGTATTTAATGTGAGTATGTGTGTGTGCTATTGCGGTGTGTGGTTGAGAAAAATGAAACGATTGCGTTGTGTGTAAACTACAAATGACTTATCTTAAAGAGATTCAGCCAACTTTGCCAAGTACTATGAGTTGTTAAGAGTTCCTATTTTGTTCAATTGCCTAGTCTACGCGATCCTTATAATACCTACTTGTAACAAATAAAATTTTGCAAAAA
>MNCI01006414.1:274460-291082 GCA_015680685.1 Gnetum montanum
CTATGGTGGCCAAGTGTCTTATTGGATAACTATCCAATATAACTCCTTAGCATATGCAAATTTTTTAAATCAATATTAATACTCACTTGGTACACATACAGTAGCATAATAACAATTAAATTACTTACATCAAAACCCAAAGTTAATTAAAATAAATGTTGTATTCTGCAACCAGAGCCTTGATATAGTTTTGAATGTGTAGTCAATGATGCCATTGGCCATGATGATGAGGTGCTCCAGGTTTTTCATGAAATTCTTGAACCAGACGTTGTATCCTGCACTACCCTAATCTCCTGTTACGTTGCCAACAACTGCGTGAGCGAGGGTTTTGGCATTTTTCACTGGATGCAGCAAGTGCGGATAAACCCCAATGATTACACCATTGCAACCATTCTTGGTGATTGTGCCAAAACTAGGAGCCTGCAAAAGGACATAGAAAAGCTCTGTCTGAAATATTTTCCGAAATGGTATTCCAACGCTTCCACTGAAATCCATTCGAGCACTGGCAACAGGTGTGTAGACCAGAAAGCTGTGCTTCACCACCTACAACCCTCCACCATATGTCATCAACATTGCCAAAATCCTCCGCCATGGCTACTCACGCAGGGCCACAAGCTCTTTAAGCTTTCACACGTGTCAGTCGTATGAGTGTTGCACCTCGTTCAGCATCCATCCTATGCATCGCTTGTAATAGCTAAAACTAGCTCTACGCATGATCCTTTTGGCAACAACCACATTGCGCATCACTGTGCCGATCACCAGATTGAAAACCCCAAAGATTGTCTTCATTTGTTGCTTCGTGTATGGCGCCTCCTCCTTTTGAAAAACTCGTAGGTCAAGGCGAACGTCGTGCCTCTATCATTCCGTATCAGCCATGAAGGATTAGGTGGGTGTTTTGCGATCTATCTTTGTTTTAGTAGTAGCTTACATGGTCGGTGTAGTCAGAAGTACATCAGTAGCTTACGTAGGCAATGAAGGAAATGCTTATTTCAAAGTAGCATCCTTGCTTGTTCTATCTGCGCAGAAGTGACTTGGATCTATCCATTCAAGGCAATTTTCAAGAGGGGATCTCGTTAACAGAATGTATTATATCTTCTTATAGAGCCAGGATGTTTTTTAAAAAAACCAAATCTTGACTTATGTTAGCTCTGTCTTCTGCTGGATTTGACGTTGGAATACTACAATTGTTTTCCTATTAGATTATTACATGTTGTACCTTGGCAGTAAATATGTGATCATTCTAACCCTTGCAAACGCTCTTCTACTTCCTCCAGCCTAGTGTATCTTTTATAAATCGCAAGCATTCAAAAAAAAGCCACATCTTTCACTCATCTGCAAGTCATAATAGGTGGGTTCCATCTTCAGCGCGGCCACTCCAAAACAAGCTAAACTTTCGCTTGTTGACAGACCCTCCCTTTTATGATTGGTGCTAAATTTTTAACTTTTCTGACATGATCCACACTTCCATGGTATTTATAATGTTTTGCAGTATGCCCAGCTTATGAAGAGTTTCATAAAAAAGCAGGGAATCATGAAGGAAAGAAAGAAGGTATCAATTCCATATGCATGGTAATGGCAATGGCACTAGTAATGCAAAGGAGGGCCAATGAAGTGAGAATGATGACAGTGCTTTATGCTGCTTCGTTAAGAGTTGCTTCTTTACTGGGAGTGTCTACTTCTGCATCATCGTCTTCATCTTTGGATACATATGTGGATGCTCTACTGTGATATGCTTGGACCTGTCCTGGTTAGATGTCTTAGGTGTGCTTTCTCCATTTTTATGCAACCTCACATTTCTGACCTATTTAAATCTCTCCAATAGTGATTTATTTGGACCTATCCCAAAAAGATTGGTAGACTGAGGTGATTGTAATATTTAGATCTCTCCTCAAATGTCTTGTCAAGACCTATCTGTTCCATGAAATGGCCAAAATGTGCCAACAGTACCGTTGTCTTGTTCTTCTCTAATTAACCCTACGGGTTTGTTCTAGCATTCCAACGATATGAATGATTTCCTATGTTCTACGTAGTGGACAAACAACTAATTCCCCAGCAATGGTGCCAATGATGAGTGGCGAGGTACCCCTACACTCAACCATACGAATACGAGCATTTCACATGCGATCCAGTCAAACTCCAAGGACTAAGTGCTTATGCACCTTAATGGAACACTCAGGGTTAATCAATCGTTGTCTTCCCAAACTTACTTGTATTGTCAAGGTTGTATGGTTAAGTAAGCTTGAGGTATATGATTTTTATAGCTTTTGTCTTTTTATGTCTTCTGCTAATAAGGAGAGGAAGAGAAAACTAAGTAACTAACTTACATTAACTAGTTCCTATTTGTTCCTAACACCAGTATCCATTCCCACTTACCGTACACATCTTGAACCAGTGCAACGCTGCTGGGATTACCAAACACTAATCATTACTGGGTTACCAAGCACTACACGCATGCTCGAAGTGGTCGTACTGAGTGTATTTAATTAAGAGGATCGAAAGGTTGAGAGAGAAATTAATTAACTAGGAAAGCATTAAACATTCAACAATAATTAATTACTAATTAGCTTAATCTGTATGCTGCAAGGTTTATCATAAAGTTCGTCTTTATTTCCATACACAAATGTGTGCTTAGGTACAAATTGCTTGAATAAAGATTCGTTCACTCTATGACTCCTACTGTGGGAACACAAAAATTATTCTAACTCTGGAATGACTAAACTGCAAGAATCTAGCTAAGAGTCTAACTCTTACTACCCAGAACAAAGGTTGTTGCCTCTTATTTTTAGAAGATGAGATAAGACGCCATATCACATATGCGATATTGCATGGAAGATGCGATATTGCGTACGTGATATCCTGGCTCATCAACTACTTAACTATCTAATGCCTTAATCTAGCTATCCTAACATAAGCATCCAAGTCCACTATCCATTTACATCCTAAACTTGCTCTAATGCTACTAGGTTACCAAGTGCCTATTTTTGGGCATACGAAATAGCCACTACTGGGATTACCAAGCATTAAGCGGTATGTTTGAAGTGGTCATACTTATGTGTTGTTATTAAACAGATTAATTAATTAAAGACGTTAATGTAAAAATGCATAAGTAATAAAGTGCACAAAAAGAAACATTGATCTATCCTAAGTGCTACAAGGAATGTCAAGGATCTCATCTTTATTGCTAGTCACATCAATGTGTTCAGGTACAAGATGCTCGAATAAAGAACCATACAATCTTTGAAATTCTACTATGGGCACTCAGAAAATATTCTAACTATGGGCTCAGAAAACTATAATACTTTGGCTATGTTATGTACTTAATGTGCCATAAATGCGATGGGTGCATGCATTTACATGGGCAAAGATAGACACTGCGTTAATGGATCTACATTGATACATCTAACCATGTGTTGATGGAGATGCGTTGATGGGGTTTCATTGACAAAGGGTCATCAACGTAGCCCATCAAGTGATTCATAATACCCCCATGACTAACTGAAAACTCATGCAGGTATGATGAAAACTCATGGAAAGGTATGGAATCATGAATTGACTAACTAATTCTAAGTGTTGGATTTTATAGAATTACAATAATTACAAAAATGGATGTTTGAAATAATAAAATTAAAAACACCCCTACAAAAATGAATAGTTGGAAACCTTTGGCGATTGAAGATGAAGAGACAATTAAACAATGCGAGGAAGTGGAGGATCCTGTAATGTTGAAAGACCTTCTCTAGCCTTCAATGCTCATGGTGGTGGTAGCTAAGGTTGTGGTTGTGGTTGTGACTATCCTACTATAGCTACTTCTTCTAGTGGAAGGTGAAAGGCATCCACCAATGCCTTCATCTTCTCCTCCCTACTTTATGGATCGTACATAGTCTAAGTGGATTCACTAAAGTGGATTGGTACAAGGACGTCCCATGGATAGGGCATTGCTAGGAACAATTTTTCATGTTGAAAAACCATGTTATGAAATTTTTATGTTCGATGCCAAGCATCTTTATAAGGTTCTGTAGTTCATCGTAGTCATTCATTCTCCTAGCTAGGTTCTTAGCAACTAATTTTTGGTTAATAAATTAGCTCTTGAGAACTTCAAGCTTTGCATTAGTTGTTTCCAACCTTTGCTTAATGTCCTTATGATGCTTGAACTTAGCCTCATAAAGGAGGAAAGAGCTAGCCACCTACTTCTCTAACTCTAACCTTGGCCTTCCAGCTGTTAGCATTACCAAGTTTGGATATTGGAGGTTGGCAAGCTCCATGTATTATTTCATTTCTTCAATTTGCAACTCCTTCAGGTGGATCTCTGATTTGTTGTAAGCATTTAATCCATCAAATATTGATTACCATACATCATCTCTCTACTGGATTTACTGGAGGGCCTTGTTCATTTTTACCTTGGCAAGTTGAATCTCTTTCTTGTTTACCTCCTTGAGGTCCCCAGCCTAGTCTCTGTAGTGACTTTTCACTTGTTCAAACCTCAAGGCCTCATTTTTCTAGGAAGCTACCTTAATGGCCATTTTCTAGTGAAATGCCTAGACTTCCTCTATTGATAGATTTCTATTCTTAACTACCAACCTTCTCAAGTCCATGTTCACCATGGTGAGCTACTCCTGCTACTATCTCACAAATTTGACCATATGGTCTTTTTGTTGCTTAACATTGCATAGGTAGTGGATGTCTTTTGTTAGAGTTAGGTTCACCTTGTAAACTTATGCAAAGTCCTTATTAGTATGGGTAGTAATTACTTCCAATAAGAACGCATCAAATACCTTCATCTCCTTAGCATTCTCAGCCTCTTTTAATTGGTTCTGATGTTGTAAGAAAGCTTCATCCCATGTAACAGCTTGGCTGAAAATGGTAGGATCGGCCAAGTGGGCTCTCAGTTTTGTAACTTTAGTATCCAATCACCAATTTTTAGTAGTGGTGAACTTGAGTTGGACATTTGCAATGATGAGCTTACCCTTGGTCTCCAGTAGCTTTGACTAGTTTGCTGTGATTCCTTTTGGAAGATCAAAGATCTCCAAAAGTGGTTGCCCAGTTCTCACCAGTGGGTCCAACACTTCCTCGTGTTGGGCTACACTTAGCCTCTTGCTTCCTACTCCTAAGGAAGCCTACACATCTCTAAATGCAGCAATTTTTGGCATGGCTACTATAGAAGTGTTGAGAGCTTCTACTACTAATGAGTAGCGAGTATACCCTATACCCAACCATACGAATCACTATGCATTCATGTGCGATCTAGTTGACTTTCGTGGACTTATCGCCTTCTAAGTACACTAGCCTTTAGGAAGTGAATCTAATTGTTGCAATCATTTTCTTCCCAATTACACTTGTGAAATGCAAAGGTATGGTTAAATGCAACTGAGGCATATGATTTTTATCATTTTTATGTTTTATGTTCTAAGTCACCTAAGAATAAAAAATAGAGAATTAAAGATATTTAATTACTAATTTAATCTAACTAGCTAATATCTAACTAATCCTAGCATAAGCATCTATTCCCACTTGTCGTACACATCCTGAACACATTTAATGCTACTAGGTTATCAAACGTTAAGCATTACTCGGATTAGTAAGTGCTAAGCATATGCTCAAAGTAGTTGTACTTATGTGCTTAATTTATTGCTATTTAATCTAGCTTAATTTAACTTCATTTATTACTTAATGAATTTTTTGATTACTCAAAGCATTAAAGGAAATTTCATAAAATACTAAATGCATAAAGAAAATAATTGATCTATTTCAAAGTGTTGCAAGGTTTATCAAAAAGCTCATATTTATTGCTATACACACTGGCATGCTCAGGTACAATAGTGCTCAAATAAAGATCTATACACTTTTAACTCTTACTGTGGGCACTTAGAAAAATATTCTAACTTTTAGACAAGAAAACTATAAGAGCTTCACTACAACTTTGAGACTTATTACCATAAATGCGATTGGTGAGAGCATATTTATAGGAGAAAATAGACACTACTTTGATGAGGCTAGGTTAACACATCAAATCCCATGTTGATGTGACCACGTTGACGAGGTTGCATCAATGTAACCCTTGACGTGACTCATCATACCCCCACAACTAAATGAAAACTCATCCTCTAGTAAACAAAAGGAGGAAGACGCTTCTTACAAAATTTTGGGAATGTATGGGATTATTGACTAACTACTAACACACACACACATGAATAAACACTAAGTGCCTGAGTGTATGGAATTACAATCATTACAAAATTTTGGTGTTCAAGACAACAAAATTAAAACACTAGAATAAAACTAACAAACACAACTCCTCTGATGGTGTGAAGATGATGAAGAAGCTCAAATGGTCCCAAGTGGGGGAGGTTTATGAGGCTCTGAAGGACCTTCTTCTACTTTAGGTGCTCGCAATGGTTGAGGTAGTTGTAGTTAGCCTATAGCAATTGCAACCTCTAGTGGAAGATGAAAGATGTCCAACAATGCCTTTATCTTCTCCTCCTTACCCCTGAGATCATACATGGTCCACACAGCATTGCCAATGTGGGCCAACATGGGAACTTCCCAAGGACAGGGCATTATTGGAAATAACTCATTCATGTTGACAAACTAGGTAGTGAAAACTTTGTGTTCAACATTGAACTCCTTGAGAGCATTTTGCAACTCCTGGTAGTCGTTCATCCTTTTGGCTAGGTTCTTAGTAGTTGATCTCTAATTAGTGAATCATGCCCTAAGAACCTCAAGTTTAGCATTAGAATTCTCAAGCTTCTACTTGGTCTTCTTATGGGTTTTGAACTCTTCCTCGTACAACAAGTACGAGCTAGCCACGTGTTTCTCCAATTCTGACATAGTCATCCAGTGGTTAGAACTGCCATATTTTCACAATGGAGATTGGCAAGCTCCATATACTCTATCATCTCCTTGATCTGTAGCTCCTTCATGTGGATTTCTACTTTGTTGTAGTCATTGAGCCCATCAGAGATATGCTGCCAAACATCACCTTATTCCTTGAGTTATTGGAGGGTCTCATTAACTTTTACCTTCGTCATCTAGATGTTTTTTTCATTTATCTCTTTCTATAGACCAACTTGATCTTTGTAGTGATTTTTGACTTTCGTAAATTTGAGAGCCTCATTTTTCTAAGTGGCTATCTATATTGCAGATTTTTGATGAAGAGCTCAAACTTCCTCCATGGAGAGATTTCTTTTCTTAGCTATCAATCTTCTCAGTTTAGTGTTCACTATAGCTAGCTGCTCTTGCTATTGATGGATGAAATCTACTATTTGCTACTTTTACACATCAATGTTTCATAAGTGATGATTCTTTGTGGTCAGAACGACATTCTCTTGGCTAGTCTGGTCCAAGGCCTTTTGGATATTATGCATTGTGACATTGGCCAAGGGTTGATCAAAGACCATCATCTCCTTGGTGTCCTTAACCTTTTTGAGCTTGTCTTGAAGCTGTTTGAAAGCTTAATCATGTGTTAATGCAATGTTGACAAAGATAGGATTAGCAAGATGAGGTCTTAATTCAGCAACCTATACAACCAAGCATTGGTTTTGTGCCTGGGCTATTTCGAGTTACCCCTCCAATATAATGCACTTTCCATTTGCTTTTAGTAGGTCCAATTGGGTTGCGATGATTGTATCCAAAAGATCAAAGATATCTAGAACTTGTTGCCTAGTTCCCACCAGTTGGTCTAGCAACTCCTCATGCTAGGCTACACTCAATCTACTACTGCTTATTCTTGTATATGTCTGCACATCTTTGAGTGTAAAAACATTTGGTACAAATGCCATAGGTGTATTTAACACTTCAAGAATTCTATCAGCAACCACCTTTGCTATTGTCTCCTACCCATGGTGCTGCATCACCAACATAGTTTTCCCCTTGTCCCCCTCTAGATGCACTGAAAATATAGTGGCATTTCCAAAGCTTTTTGGGCATTTCTATTGTTGCGAGAGAGATATTGTTACCTCTTGAACATCAAGATTCAATCTCGCAGGTAGCTATATTATTTGAGCTAAGAAAATTGGCCCACCTCCCTCCATCTGACTGATGGTTTGAGCCACTTTGTTGATGTGACTAGATGGGTTACCACTAGTTGTGCTTATTCACTACTCTTGCTCTTGTAAGGGCTACTCTTAGATCTCATGCATGTGCTTAAGGGGAACACGGGACTTTGGCATTGTTTCATGAGTGAGTGGTAAAGGTGGTGGTTGCTGCTTCTCTTTCTTGTTCATAGTAGGCATCTTATCCTTCATCATTTCTACCCAAGAGGCAATAGAAGCATGCTTGATTATGCCATTAGCATAGCAAATTATCCATACCCTTTTGCATAATTTTTGAATGAGGCATGGAAAGGGTAGGGCCTTCCTTCCACATTTTTTTTTCTTAAATCACATCTCTATCTCTAGATAGATCAACTATAGTACATGCACAGGCAAAGAAGTAATCACCTTGCTAGGTCTCACCATTGGATTGAGGTGATAGGCTACTATCTTGAAATATATGCACTCTGCTAGAGTGCACCATACTCCTTACGGTTCACTCCATAACATTGGTGGATCCACTCCTTTTTTACCTTTGGATCTACTTATGTGGAAATCTCTACTAAATTTTTTCTAATATCAGGAAACCTAGAGCTTGTAGAATGGCCTTCACTGAGTAGGAAACTTGAATGTCCTTGATCTTCACAGTGGCTCCTACCTACCTACCATTCTAAAAGAGATGTCTCTCCCATGTACCATTGCTTACTGAAAGTGATGATTGGCCACATGGGATAGTTTTGCACCTACGTATTGACTTCTACTAGAGCTTGTTTTAAGAATAGCCCAAATTTCAATTCTTAAAGAACTAAATGTTGGATGTCACAAGGCTTGAGTCAATGTGACCTCAAGTCTTTGCACTAGTCCTACTGCCTTATCTTAATGGGATTGTTTAGCTACAACTTCTTATTTTGGAATCTATTAGATAGATTCCAGTTCAGGCTCCTCTTGAAGAGGTCCTATCACATGAGTTTCTACTACTTGTTCTTAAGCTTGTTCTTGTTGATATCTTCTAGCTCTAGGTCGTTTGTCCCTTGGTTGGAATGGTCCTCCTTCCTATGGGCATTTCAATCTAGGTGCCATCTGTAATCACAACATGACCAAGGATTAACACTTAATGTGTAACTTTGAAACATTTGTAATATTTGATCTCATGGGGTAGTTACACTTGGCTAAATTGTGATTATGGTTGAATTGATTATTTTAATATTACTTGATTAAAAAGGTTACCAAAGTGTGTTGAAAGGGTTTAACTCTCATTACTTAGTATTTTAATATTATTGATTTGTTAAATCCATGGGGGAGTTAGAAAATTTTTGAAAAATTTGATCATTGAGAACCTAAGGTTTGTGGCCCCCATGATGTAGAGTGTACCTCCAAAAGCTAAAGAACTGAAAAACGAAGTGAATACAACAAATGATTTGAAAGTTACTAGCTTTGGAAGGTTTTGAGCTTTGAAAAATAACAAAAACCTCCCTTACATTTGAAGAAAATGGTAAAAAATTCCTAAGTAGTGGATGCTATATATATAATTTTTCCAATGTGTCAACTGGGCCTCGTCAATGGGGCCTAGTTGATGCGATCAACTATGTCGACTTGGCCTAGTTGATACAGTTATTGATCATAGTTTGACCAAGTCAAAATTTGAAGAAAAATACGAGTTTTTGAGTGAAATTGAAATCAAATGGAAGCCCAAGAAGCTAAGAACACAATGAGATGCATGAAGAGGGCTTGATATTTCTCAAAATATGGAGATTGATTGGAGAAATGCCTTAAGGAGCACATAGTTGAATGCCACCAATGGGGAATGCAAAACATTTGATTGCCAAAATGCCTAATGATAAGGGACTTAACTAACCCAACCAAGAGACGTGCAAGTGGGTCCTCCCCATAGTAGGCTTATGTCCTTTTTGCCCTTGCATAACATCAACGAAGGAGTTTTTGGACCCCACAGTTGATGAATGATTACAAAAAGTTAAGGACTGAATCTGGAAGAATCCATTTAAGAATTTTAACACATCAAACTAAGAAATTAAACAATATATAGAAACTAGCAATGACGTGAATGATGGAAATCATTGATGGATGAGAGAGGAAGTGGAATGGAGTTCCTAATCATGGTTACATGAAATCCCTTGTGGATTCTATGGTTAAATGACTCGATAAAGTTCATCCTTTGTCTAAATCAAAATCAACCACTTTCAGTAACTACTCATCATCACTCTAAGACCAGACCACCCAATCAAGATACAAGAATGCTCCCATAGAACAAACACCATTCCTTGTTAGAGAAGATAAGAGAAGTAGAAGGTGAGAAATGACCTTAGTTAAAAGGGACCTTCAAGCATAGGTAACATGTCTTTCTAGTTCCATAACTAGTGTTTGTAGCCCATTATTTTGTTTAAGGGGTGTGCTTTGAATTCCCATCCTTATTTTTTTTTATGGATTTTTGGATGGGAACCACACCATGCAAAGACCTATTATTGGTCAACACGAAATGGTAAGAAATCCATGAAAACATTCATGCCCCAAGAGAGTAGAGAGGCATAAAGAGTACCAAATCCCCTTAAAGTCATACCCTGTTCAAACCTTTGAGTCTTTTCCAAGTTTAAAACCTACCAAGGTGTCAAGTTCATTAAAGTTTCATTAATGGAAAAGGGACTTCATATTTTTAAAACAAGGAAAATCATGGAGTTTATGGATGGGTGGATGATGTGGACTCATTCCCTATTTCATGAAATAGAAATTTTGTCTTAGTCATCAGTCATCAAAATTAAAAAATAGAAACCAGACATTAGCAATCAAAAACATTAGTTACAAACTATCATTGGCATATAGCTACAACATCATTGTGTCTTGTTGGAAAACAAGGATTTTATTAGAAAACAAGAAGAAAGATTCACACCAAAATAAAGTAAAATATAAAGGAAATTGTAAAATATTTAATAAAGTCAAAATGTACTAACAATGTTGTAAACCAAAAATTGGAAAAAATAACAAAGTATAAAATCAAAAGGTATAAAAAAAAGTGTAAAACAAAAAGGTTAAAAAATAAGGAGTCACTTTAATTGGTTAGCACAAATAGCCATCTCCCCCATGACTAAGTTGAAAGGAGGAGATTCGAAAAATTGAGAGAGGTTGTCCATCTAAAGAGGTGTTGATTTCACTAGCTTTCTTGGACTCATGGAAAAGTTTAAGTTGTTGCATGTTAACCAACTATTTCTTGTTCAGGCTCTCAAGTTTGTAGATCAACATGACCTAGAAGGAAAGGTTTCATAAATGATATAAGGCCCTTTCTGCAATGTTTGGAACTTTGTTTGTTGTGAAACATGTGTGGGGTTCTAATATATGACCTTGTCTCCAGGTTTAAATTTGAATTTCCTTATTCTAAGGTTATGGCATTGTTTGTTAAATGCCTTGTGCACTTCATTCAATGATAGGGCCACCAATCTATTCTCATCTAGCACGTTAAGATTGATCAATCTTTCCTTCAGTGCTAGGCTAAGGACAAGGTCACTGGTTGTTGAAAGTATACAGAGCTCAAATTGGATAGGAAGAGTTGGTAATTTTCTATATACTAGCTCATAGGGAGAGTAGTTTATAGGGATTTTCCATGTGAATTCATAAGCCTAAAGGGCATCATGCAGTTTCGTGCTCCAGTCTCTCCTATATTTGCTAATTGTTCAAGTTATGATATTAGTGATCTCCGTATTGGTAACCTCTACTTAACCATTGTCTTGGGGGTGGTAGGGTGTTGTTAGTTTATGTTCAACCTCTAAGCATTGCATGAGTATCATTGTCAAAAATTAGTGCATGTGGCACTCCAAACCTATTTACAACATTCTATTGTACAAATTGTGTAGCAGCGGAAGATGTACAGTTGGTGACAGTTGTTGCTTCCACCCATTTGGTACAATAGTCAACAGTGACTATTATGTACACCTTTCCATTTAACATGGGCATGATGGGATCCATGAATTCTATGCCTTAGATGTCAAAGGGTTCTAGTGGTTGGATCCACTATTGAGGCCCCTCCATTTGAGCGGTCATCTCACCATCTCATTGATAGCATTTATAAGAGAAAAATAATTGGTGGGCATCCCTAAAGATTGTTGGCTACTAATACCTTACAATCAGGATCTTAATGATTGTGTATCTCCCTACATAGTGATTCCAAAAAGGATCCTCATGAGTGTTTGGAGAATGCGTAGTTGAGCAGCATTAGGAACACACCAATGAACCAAGCCATTGGTGCATAGTTGAGTAGTAAAGATGTCTATTAATCTTCATGATGTGTTTAGCTTGATGAAGAAACTGTTATTTCTTCTAGAAGTCCAAGTCTTATGGCATTTTCTAAGTGAGAAGATAAGTGAGGATGTCATCATACCATTTTTTTCAATGGGCACTTGTTCATTTATTACACTTGCAAAGAGGAGTTCATTAGGAAATGTATCAGAAAGTGGGCTTTCCTCCTCTTTGTTATCCCATCGTAACTAAGACAAGTGATCAATGATCGTGTTTTCAGTTTCCTTTCTATCTACCATCGTAAGATGGAACTCCTGTAAGATTACCAACCATCGTATGATAGGGGGCTCACCATCAGCTTGTTCATGAGGAAGTGAATGCACTATGGTCTGTGTGCACAAACACCTTATACCCAAGCACATATTTCTTGAATTTATCTAAGGCATACATCACTATCATTAGCTCTTTTTCTGTTGTAGTGTAATTGAGCTATGCATCCACAATGCTTCAGCTTGCACAATGGATATGATAAGGATGTTTCTAATTGTCCAATTGCGTAAACATAGCTCCTAAGGCATAGTTTGATGCATCTATCATAATGTGAAATGGTCTAGATTAGTCTAGTTCTTGTAGAATTGGAGTTTCTACAAGCTTCTTCTTAAGCTGGTGCAATGCCTTTTTGCATTGCTTGGTCCACATGAATGGAGAATCTTTCTTTGTGATCTCAACCAACAATTTAGAAATCTTAGAGAAATTCTCTATGAATCGCCAGTAGTAGCTAGTATGCCCAAGGAATGACCAGACATATTTAAAGGTTTCTAGTTGGCAGGTTATTCCTGGGATAACCCTAATCTTTTAAGGATCCACCTCGATCCTTGCTTGAGAAATTCTATGCCCAAGCACAATGCCTTCCTAGATCATTAGATGGATTTTCTACTAATTGAGCCAAAGATTAGTCTCCATGAACCTTTTAAGCACTTGCTCAAGGTGGTCTAGGGCTTGCTCAGATGTAGCACCATATGTGGAGAAGTTATCCATGAAGCCTTCCATCTCACTACCAATCTACTGCTGAAAAATGCTTAGGACCAAGTGTCGGAAGGCTATAGGGGCATTGCATAGACCAAAGGGCATCTTACGATATGCAAAAGTCCCCTAGGCATGTGTGAATGTTGTTTTGGCCTAATCCTTAGGCGTGATCTGAATTTGGTTATAGCCACTATAACCATCCAGGAAGCTATAATAGCAATGCCTAGAAATAGTATCCAACACTTGGTCCACAAATGGCAATGGAAAATTATCTTTGAACATCGCCATGTTCAATAGTCTGAAATAAATATAGACTAGCCAATTGCCACCTTTCTTTGTTACAATTACAAGTGGGCTAACCCACTCACTATCTGCAATTGGATAGATGAACCCTACCTTGAGTTGTTCAATTTCCTCTTTGACAATCTGCTTTAATTCATGGTTCAACTACTACTGTGTCTATCTCTTTAGCTTCATGGCTGAATCAGTATAGATGCGATACTAGCATAACCAAGGATCAATCCCTATGAGTTTAGGATATATGACCAAGCAAATGTTGTTGGTCATTTGTTGACCACCTTCAACAACATCATTTTCTGCTTAGGAGCAAGGTTGGCATTGATTATCATCGACTTTTCATTTTTTTAAAAATGCATATTCCATGCTGGTAGGTAGAGTTTTCAACTCTAAGGACTTCTATTTAAAATTATTAGGGATTTCCAACTCTTTTTAATTGATATCATTAGGTTCATCATCGGAGAGTTGGTGACGAAGTTTCTCTAGTTTATTCATGTCTTCAACATAGGCACAAGTTGGGCTCTTAGTAGGTTCCATGCAAAGTGTGCTATTCTCAGAATTAGCTGTTAGCCACTAGGTGCCCTCTTATGTTGTGGCTACTACATACAAGCACTTTTGGATTTTAGATTCATTTTCACGCTATTTGCATGCTTTGACTGATGTGCTTTTGCTAAACTAGAGTTTCTACACATAGTTGCACCTAGTATCACTGTACTTGATGCACATATCTCTTTTCTTTTTTATCTTTCCAGAATGCATTTTCCTTGAAAATCTCTAGGGAAAGATCTTGGATGTCCATTTTCTCAACAATAGTGCTCAACCAAGCCCTTCCCATAATGATTGGGAAGTTCCCCTTGCAATTTTCAACCTTGATCATCAAGAAGTTGGCAAGATACAATCACCCATAGATAGTGGTCACAATGTCCTCCACTAATCCTAAGGGAACAATGATGGATTGATTTTCCAATTCTAAATGGATGTTGCTCTTCTTGAGAGGAGGTAGGTTCCAAGCTTAGTACATTTAATGGGAAATCAAGTTGACACTAGAACCTGAATTAAGAAGAGCCTTGCATGGCTCATTTCCAATGATTTGCAAGTAGATGAGAGCATTTCCACAATCAACCGTTTTCCTAAGAAGGTTGCTAGCATTGATCTAATTAGATACAGCATGGGTTAACATGACTATGTAGATCTTGGGAGGTGTTTGGTTTGAAGGGCTCTCAAAAGGAATGGATGTAGAGGATGAAGGAGACATGAGTTGGTGAGGGCTTTGTAGGGATATTGATTTGAAAGAATGTACTTTTATAAGCTTTTTTTTTTTGAACCACTTAGTTCAGGAATTAGTTGTAAGTTGATAGCCCTGGTAGCAGGAAATTGTGTCTTGCATGGATGGAGAAGGTGGTAATTGGGTCATGGATTAAGGGACATGTGTTGAAGGATGAGAGGGATAATAAGGATGTGGGGATTTCCTTTTAGGAGATGGAGAATGAGTTCTATAATACTTTGGAGGGTAGTAGTGATGCTAGAAGGAAGCATGATTGGAAAAGTCACATGGAGACATGGTTGTTGAACATAGTACCCATATGGATTACGTTGTCTATAAGGGTACTATTGCCTTGGTGGTGGCAACCCCCACAACTGTGCATGCTACCACTAATGGTACTACTCGTACAATTGTGGTGGAGCTCCACTTGGATAATAAGCCTATTGTTGCTAGTGGAACTGCCTTGCGTTACTTTAAGGATAAGGTAACCTTCTAGTTGCTTGTCTTCATGCCAATCTAGGATTTAGAGCATACACCCCATATTTCTATAAGTGTGACACAACAACGTAATATCCTTTGGGATGTTCATATTGGCAAATTTCACACCCACCATCATCATTTGATTCTAACTCCACAATCTCTTCTACCATAGCAGCTTTTCCCTTACCCCTTTGGTAGGCATGTTTAGCTTTCTTTCTTCTTCTACAATTAGGATTACTACCTTGTTGTTTGGATTCTTCTACAATTTTCATAGTTTGAAATTTTTTATCCAAATATTCCCACATTTTCTCAACCTTAGCAAAAATTTTAGACACATATTTTTGAATTGGCAAGGTTTTTCGTTACACCACTTCATCAAGTGGTGCCTCCCGTTCACTATCACAAAATCAAACCCCCCTTTTTCTAATGGAAGGGTCATGGTCATACTCCTTAACACTTTCTCATTTTCTCAACTCACCTTCTTCTTTTGCAACCTGCTCAATCAGCCTTTGAATCTGATGGGCTCTTAGTTTTGAAAATCTCCCTTTAGCATAGATCCCAAATGTTCTTCTCGTTTTTTATCGAAATCCATCTATGATATGATGAAGCTGCTCCCACTAAGAATAATCATGGTCATGATACTTATGCAAAATGGAATAATACCTACCCATGGCTACATCCAAGGATTCATGTATTCGTTGTTACTAGCTTTGGATTTTCTTTATCAAATTGGACACTTTAGAGTACGTGTAATATTTGTCATTGAACAACTAAAGCATCATACTCCATTTGTGAATTGATTTTGGCTCTAAGGAGTGGTACCAACTTTCTACTTCTTTCATGAGTGTCTTGGGATATAGCTTAAGTTTCTACTAGTCATTCTCTATATTCTACAAGCCATAGGCATTATGAAAGACTTGGAGATGTGTTTGTAAATCTAAGTTATATACCCCATAAAATCTATGGATATTGTTCATATCTAGCCTCTTGAATTTGCTATCTTTCACATGTTTGGTTGGAATTATGACTACCTCTGCAATGTTTAGCATGCTTCTAGTTACTCAGAAAGGTCCATCATCATCATGATTTTAATGATGCTTATGATGTCCTTTGCTACCCCTTCATTCATGGTGGGTTCTACAATCATTGTCTCACCATTCACCTGCATCATAATTTCATCCCCTACTATTTTGATCAGATTTAGATGAGGAAGAAGAAAATGTAGATGAAGAGGAAGGAGGACTACCACCATCATGGTGTCTACCACCTACTCTTTGCTTGCCAAA
>MNCI01006414.1:291261-312995 GCA_015680685.1 Gnetum montanum
CGAACCATTTCCACTTTGTAGCTTCATGACACTTCTCCTAGTGTCAATCTCTTTTGTGTTGTGTTTTAATGGGAAGGTAGTCTTGATAGTCATGGTCTTGCACAACATATTCATCATGGAGATCCTAGATGTCCAACCTCTTAAGAGTTTGGAACAACATCCCATGAATACATCAATTAAGAGGCAACACAACATTGCCTTCCATATCTCTCCACAACAACTGTTCATCTTGATGCAAGATGAAGGTGAAATTAGATACAAACTCATCAAGAGGAGTGTACATCACTTTGAATTATTGGGGAACTAGCAATTTTGATCCATCATGCTTATGAGAAGAACACATTTTCAATTAAAATAAAAATTTAGTGTGCTTTAATTATAATTATTATTTTTATTTTTTGAATGATTTCAACATTAGGGTTCATTCCAATGATCTTAAATAACTTTCACTAAGTCTTACATGGTCCACATATCAAACTACAAGTACCTTGCAATGACGCCAATGATGAGCAGCAAGTATACCCTACATCCAATCATACAAATCACTAAGTGTTCATGTGTGATCTGGTCAAATTCTGTGGACTTATAGCCTTCTAAGTACATTGGTATTTAGGAAGTGAAACTAACCATTGCAATCATTGTCTTTCCAATTACACTTGTGAAATGCAAAGGTATGGTTAACTACAACTGAGTCATATGATTTTTATCATTTTTATGTTTTATGTTCCAAGTCACCTAAGAATAAAGAATAGAGAATTAAAGATATTTAATTGCTAATTTAATCTAACTAGTTAATATCTAACTAATAATGCTACTGGGTTACCAAACATTAAGCATTACTAGGATTACCAAGCACCAAGTGTATGCTCAAAGTGGTCATATTAATGTGCTTAATTTATCACTATTTAATCTAGCTTATTTTAGCTTCATTTATTACTTAATCAATTATTTAATTACTTAAATAATTAAAGTAAATAACTAATATTTATCAAAGTGTTGCAAAGTTTATCAGAAAGCTTGTCTTTATTGGCGCACACATTGCCATGCTTAGGTACAACAATGCTCAAATAAAAATCAATACACTCTTTGACTCCTACTGCGGGCACTTAGAAAAATATTCTAACTTTTAGATAAGAAAACTAGAAGAGCTCCACTACAACTATGAGAATTATTTCCATAAATGTGCCTAGCGAGCACATATTTATAGGAAAAAATAGACATTATGTTAATAGGGCCACATCAATGCATGAAATCCCATGTCGATGCAACTACGTCGACAAGGTCACGTCGATGGGGTCATGTCGATGAAGCCTCATCGACGTAACCCTTAATGTAACTCATTAGTTACTCTATCAACCACCACCTCTACCAGTGTTTCCTATCCATGGTGCTTCATCACTAGGATAGTTGTCCCCTCACCCTCCTCTAGGCACACCAAGAAAGTGGTAGCATTTCTAGAGATCTATGGGAATTCTTGTTATCCAAGGATGGACACTGTCACTTCTTGAGAACTCAAATTTGATCTTGTAGGTGCCTACATGTGTTATGTTGAAAACAATAGCATAATGTCTTCCAGCCAACTTATTATCTTTATTACTTCATTGAGCTAGCTTAACACTAGTTGGTAGACTTATGACTCTCCACCACTTGGTTTTCCCAAATATTGCTTCAGGAGTTGTTCATGAAGCTTTCTCATGTGTTCTATTGCTACACGAGCCTTCGAGGTTGTTTCTTTAGTGGGTGGTGGTGGTGGCCACTCTTCTTCAAGTAGTTTGGCAAGTGCTTTGTCCTTAATCATTTCCTATAAAGATGTGACAAGAGCATGGTGGAGCGTGTCATTCATGTAACGGGCTATACCTCCCCTTTTGTAGAGTTTTTTGATTAGGCCTAGAAAGGGAAGTGTCTTCCTCCCTCTCTTGTTCTCTTTGAAACGCTTTTCAATCTCTAGGAAGATGAACTAGGGGAGGTTGACTGGGAATTTTTTACTTAGAATTGCACACACATGGGCAAAGAAGGTAGTTACCTTACTTAGCCTCATCATTAGATTTAAAAGATAGGTCACAATCCTAAAGTAGACACTCTTCACCTTGGTGTGTGCACGGTACTCCTTACAATCCATCCCATAGCATTGTTGGATCCATTCCTTTTTGATTTTTTTGATTTGCTTGTGTGGAAATTTTTGCCAATGTTGCCCTGATGTCAAGAAGTCTGAGGGCCTCTACAATGACCTTAACCAAATAGGACATACTAATGTCTTTTATTTTTACTGTAGCATCTACCTTTTGGTTGTTCCAAAAGAGATAAGTTTCTCCTATGTACCACTCCCCATTGGAAGTGAGGATGGGCCACATGGAAGACCTTTGTAGTTGTGTCTTTACCTCCTCTAGTGCCAGGTCTAAGAAAGGGCCAAAGTTGAGTTCTTGAAGAACAGAACTTTGAACTTCCTTAGAGTGAATTCGCTCAAGGTAGGCTTCGGTCAAAGTAACCTCCAAATTTGATCTTGGCCATGGCACCTCATCTTGCCTTAACTGGTTTGTTTCTACAATGGAAATCTAACAAATATATTCCACTTCAAGCCCATTTTAAAGAGGTCCTATGGCATGTGTCTTTGCCTCACCTTCATGGGGTTATTATGGTTGTTGACCCTTTCTCCTCTTGGCCATTTCTCCCATGGTCAAGATGGTCATTATCCTTATGATTTCTTTGACACCATTTGTGATCACAAACATAGCCAAGGATTAGGGTCTTATGTGTAACATTCAATACTTTGATACCTTTCCCCATTTTGGCTAACTACACTTAGGCTAATTCATGATCATGGTAAATTGATTATTTTAATATTATTTTATTCCAATGCCTACCCAAGTTTGTTGGTGAGGTTTAAATTATGTAGAAAGGTGATGTTTAATATTATTTTATTAGTTAAACTGTTTGGGAGTTAGAAAAATTTCAAAAAAAAAATTATCATAAACCATAGGTTTGTGGCCCCTACGATGTAAAGTTCACCTCCAATAGCTCAAGTGTCAAAGAATGAGTGGAATTGAACAAGTAGTTAAGAAGTTATGATCTCAGGAAGGCTCTGTTCTCTGAAAATTGCAAAAACTTCCCTAGAATTATGATGCAAATGTGATGATTTTGCTAAGTCTTGTGGCATATGTATACTATTTTTCTACTATGTTAACAGGAATGTGACGATGTAGCCAAAGAAAAACATTTTCATATTGAAAAAACTAAGTGTAGAAAGAGAGATTTTCCATGAAATTAGGGTTTGAAGGAAGTCAAAATAGCCTAGAATAAGGACAAATGAGTGAAGAGAGATAGGAATGCTTTTGGAAAGGAGATTTGGTAGGAGATAAAGAAGTGCAAAAACTAGAGGCTATGAGGTGGAAAATGAAGGGTTTGAAAACAAAATGACTAAGGGATAGGACAATTAACCATCCCAACCAAAGAGGATGCAAGTGGGTCCTTCCTATAGTAGGCTTAGGCCCTTATTTCCCTTGCATGCCCTCATACCAAGGAGTCCATAGGTCCCAGGGATGATTAATGGCTATGGATTATTAAAAATCGAATCACTGAAGAAACCATCAAAGAATTAAGACCTCTCAAAATGAACCCATCAATAAAACATGATAAGAGGTAGTGAGGTGGTAAATGGAAAGAACTAGAGGATGAGAGAGAAAGTATGGAATGGAGTTTCACATCATGGTCACATGAAGTTCCTTGTAGATGATGTGATTAGTATGACCTGATAGTATTTAATCATTAGTCATAGTCAAGACCATCCACCTCCAGGGACTTTGCATTGGCACATTGAGATCATTCCATCCTCTAGAGTATAGGAACATCACCAAAGATCACTCACCATTCCAAAGAAAGAAGAAAAGAGAAGCAAAAGTGAAGAGGGCCCTAGTTCGTGAGATGCCTTCAAGCATGGGTAACATGTCTTTCCAGCCCCATAACCAATGCTTATAACCTATTATTATGTCTAAGGAATGTGTTTTGAATTTCCATAGGTTTGTTTTTCATATGGAAACTACACCATGCAAAGAATTTACTTCTTATTTATTAGTCGACGTAGGAATGATGAGGAATCAATGGTAATACTCATGAAACTCTAGATGGTAGGCAAGTACAAAAGGTGATAAAATCCCCTTGAAGCCACACCCTTGTTCATCTACTTAATTCATCCCAAGTCTAGAAAGTACCAAGGTCACAAATCTATTGTAAGTTATTATTAAGGAACCTCATATTTCTGAAACAAGGAAATCCCATAGAGGTATGTGAAATGGGTGGATGACATGGACTCGTTGCCTGATATCATGGAAAAACCAATGTTCCATTAATCAACATCAAAATTCTAGACTGAAATCTAGTTATTTGCAATCAAGTAAATAATACATTTTAATAAACCACCATCAATCAGTAGCTATGTTTGGCACCAAAGTCCTTATAGCAATAAAGAAAAAGATGACACATAAGAAAATTCCAAATAAAGCAAAGTATTAGAAAATTGTAAAATATTCAAGAAAATGATAAACATATAAAAAATGACGTACAAAAAATTTTAAAAAAACTGAGAAGCCACTCATATAATTATTAGCATGGATGGCCATCTCCTCCATGATTGAATTGGAAGGGGGAGATCTGAAAGATTGAGCATGCATGGCCATCAACTAAGGCATTCTTTCCACCAGTTGTTTTTGGTTCAAGGAAAGGTTTGAGTTGTTGGTTGCTGATCAAAAACCTCTTACTTGGTTTTTCAAGATGGTATATCATCATGGCCCTGGATGGGAAAGTTTTATATATGATGTAAGGGCCCTCCCATAGTGTTTGAAATTTGGTACATTGAGGTACATGCGTAGGGTTCCAATAGAGCATCTTATTGTTGGTGATCATTTGGGACCACCAATGTTGGATCTTCGATCTCATGACTTGGAGTCATGGGAAATGAAGGTATTCCTTAAAAGAGGGTTTAGGTGCTTGCTGGTCTTCTGGCAACACCAAGGTCCATATACCTCCAAATAAACTCAATGGTTATAAAATGAACTAAACATGAGTATTTGTTTGTTGTTGTAAATGTTGAAAAACTTGGTTTTGTGTATAAAACTATAACTGGCTATCATAAAAGAAATTTAGAGAGCTTTGTTAGATACTATGAGTTATTAAAGATTTCTATTTTGTCAAGTCACCTAGTCTATATAGTCCTTATAGTATGCTACTTGAAACACAAAATTTCACAAAAATGTTTGAGTACAATTTTGTCAATTTACTCTTAATTTCCCCCAAAGAAAAAATTCCACAAGAAAACTAGAAATAGAGCGAGATTCAAAAAATTTAGAAAAAGAGAGAAAAAAAAAAAGAAAACAAAATTGTGCAAATCTCAGACATTTAGGTAAGATAAATTGAACATGATGAAACACTTTGCAATAAAGCTATTCCAATTCAATATAAATATTATGAATTNTAATTCTTGACAACTATTAACTAGCCAAACAAAAGCCTGTACTTGTTGTTTACAAAGCATTTTGGTAGTGTAATAAATTTTTTTTTTACGANGGTTAATAGTTGTCAAGAATTGCAAACAATAGAACTAGCAGAAAAAATTTGACAATTTCAAGATTGAAATATCAAGGCAATAAACTTTAAAAAAATGAAGCTATTTCAAACAAGTCAAAGTATCAAAGATTTTCCTAGACCTTCTAGACTCAAACAAGAAATTTGTATAAGACATTTCTATTAAATTGCTCAAGATGCTTTTCTAAGATAGCATAAGCTCTTATATGGAAAAGCTAATAGAAGTCTAATATTGTGCAAAAACAGAGCTAAAAAATAATCTAGGGAATCCCAAAATTAAATGCCAAACACAATACTATCTAGACCATTAGCTAAGCAACTAAAACAAAATGGGAAGAAAAGAACTTGTAGAATTATCTTTCCTTAATCCTCCCCTTTAATTCTACCCTTGAAGCCCTTTTTATACTAGGTTTAGGTAGTTCCAAACATCATGAGGGATTAAGGTGGGTCACAAATATATAGGGATATTAATTTATAACCACCATAAAAAGTTATAACTTCTATAAGAAGTTATGAGAAATTTGAGACAAAGTTGGTAAGTGTCTTCTTAGTTACAAATATCATGACGATGTAGTTGTACCTATCATAGAAAGTTACTTCCATGGGAAGTTACAACTACACAAATACAAGCTATGGTGGCATATGCAAATTTATAAATCAATACTAATACTAACACTCACTAGGGACACAACCAAGGGTTGTGCGTAGGAGGGCTTAGCAGCGCAGTGGTGCCCTACGGAAGAAAGGAGCGTCAATGGTCGTAAAAACTCCTGCGGTTCCCAGGTAAAACATGGTGTATCCACAGGAGAAATCCTGGCAAATTTTAGAACAGTCAAAAAGCATTTCCTCCAGTAGAAACAGGACGCAACCCTACAGCCAAGACTAGTGACGAGTGACAGTGGCACCGTGAGACGCGGAGCACAGGAGTGCTCAACAGCACCGTAGCACAGAAGAAACAAAAGCACCAACGGTTACTGCCGGAACATACGNATGCCTTAACTAAAAGTCGACTCACTTGGTTAAATATTCAAGATGAACACTGTAAGGAATTTTTTAAATATCTTAATGTTGCTTCCCCTTCGCATGCTATAGACAAAATCTCATGTGAGGGTACCACCATTACTGACCACAATAGTATCCTCTCTTTTCTTAAGAACCACTACGAAATCCTTTTTGCTGCTACCCCAATGGACATCTCTTCGTTCAAGGCTGCCACGCCTGATTATCCTCGCCTTATTAATCCTACTATGCTACAAAGCCTTGACGCTGATATCACTCTAGCGGAGCTACAGGAGGCTTGTTTCAAGTTAAGTCGAGGAAAGGCTCCTGGTTATGATGGGTTTCCAGTAGAATTTTTTCAAAATCATTGGGATTTGGTTGGCAAGGATCTTTTGCAAGTCATTAATGAGGCTCTCTTAACTAGTTCCCTTGGGCCCAATCTAAATCAAGGGGTAATTCGTCTCCTCCCCAAGTCTGGGGATCTAACTGATATCTCCAATTGGCGTCCCATAACTCTTCTCAATGTAGTGTATAAAATTTGGGCGAAGTGCCTGGCCTTACGACTTAAAAAAATTCTCGGTCAGATCATATCCCCTCAGCAAACAGGATGTGTTCCTGGTAGATATATTTTAGACAATGTGGTTGCGGCGTGGGAAGGTCTCAAGTGGGCTGAGGATGATGGACAAGATATTCTCCTAGTGAAACTAGATTATGCCAAGGCTTATGACAACATTAAGTGGGATTTTATCTTGTAGACTATGACCAAACTGGTTTTTGGACCCAAGTTCTTGCATATGGTGAAATGCTTATTCTCAGATGCTACTGCAAGAATTGCCACTACCTTCGGCATTACCTCTCCCTTTCCAATACATAGGTCTGTGCGCCAAGGTTGTCCTCTCGCCGCCTATCTCTTTATCATTGCATCAGACTTTCTTTGTCATCAAATTAACCTGGACATTAAAACTAAAGTTCTCACTGGGGTTAGCCTTTCCTCCTCTCAACAACAGCTTCTCAATATGCACTTTGCCGATGACTCCTTTTTTCTAGTTCAAAACACAGCCACCAATTTGCACCGCCTCTTATCAAGGGTGGAGCAATATTGCACACTCTCAGGTTCCATAATTAACTGGAATAAATCCTCTGTTTATAGCTTTAAGGGCAATTACAACCATGTGACCCACTATAAGTGGAAGCAGCTTCAAGATCAAGACATCGTTAAGATTCTGGGAATCCCTTTCCGCTTTAGAGGCTCAACATCTATCCTTTGGGAGCAAGTTATTCATCGAATTCAAAAGAAACTCGACAAATGGAAAACTAAACCCCTCACACTTGCGGGTAAATACCTTGTTTGTAAGTCCATATGCGCGTCCACCCATGTGTATTACTCTTCGTGTTGGGCCCCCTCCCAAGCTGCCTACCAGAAGCTAGAACGGTTATTCCGTGACTTTATGTGGTCCTCCAAGGACTCTCAAAAAGGCTTTCATCGTGTCGCTTGGACTATTGTTACTCTCCCCAAGAATAAGGGTGGCTTAGGCCTTTTGAACTCCTATAAGCAAGGAATTACCCTGGTTGCTAAGTGGTTGGTACAACATTTAGATGCCTCAAATATTATAGGGACCCTCCTCCAATTAAGGCTTCATCAAGCCTTTCCTAAAAATAAGCCCTTCTGGAAAGACATCCATTTCGTTAATTGGATTCTTTCCCCCCTCACTATCATTCTTCCCGGATCTCATGTTTTCAAAAGCATTTGGAGGGCCTGGCAAATTGTACACACTCACATAGACTGGACTAACGTTAAAATCAACCCTACTATCCTCTCTAAAGTGTGTCCGTGGTGGTTACCTCTGTCACCCGCTCCCCTTGCTATCACAAATGCTAAGGTGGCTACCTCGTGGTATCGAAAAGGTGTCATTTCCTTGAATTGTCTTAGGCTTGCTAGTCGTTGGATTTCAGGGGTCGAGTTTAACACTTTGTATGGGGAGTCGGCTGCAATGAAACATTGCCTTGTTCAGATTTACTCTTTCCTCCACGGTCACTGGCACCTGGATGTTACAGTGCAAAGCCTTTTTCATGGCCTTCAATGGCTTAATGGGGTTAAACTCTTTCCCTATCGGCCATCTGTTCCCTTTCATCTCATGCACGACCCATCTGCAGTCATTCAACGTTGCAATAAATATTGGCACAAACAAGAGTCAGAAACATTTTGGATCCCTCTCTTCCAACTTATTTGGAAACTTCCGACCCTCCCCAAAATTAAGCAGTTCCTTTGGTGTCTTCTCCACCATGGTCTTCCTATCGGAAAACGTCTAGAATATCTTGGGATTCCTAATCCCACTTGCCCTCTATGTGGTGGACAAGATGACTTTGTCCATGTGTTTTGGCAATGTCCCTTTGCTCAACATGTGTGGCAGTGGACTTCTAAAGCTTTTCCATCCTACAAGCTATCTCAAGAGGATGCCATATTCGGATTCTTGAACATTACTTCTACTAATCTTAATTTTCTGTGGAAAGTTATTAGGCCTATTATTTTATATTATATTTGGAAGCGAAGATGCAATGTTCTATTTCAAAAGACAGAGTATTCTAACAAATGTTTGCTTACCAGGTTGGAGATGTTGCAAATCTTTCGCCTCACCTATTTTCAACTCACATCTCAAGCATCCAAGTTCAATCTGGACAGTCATCAATTGGTTCATCTCCTGCAGCTATGGGAAAGACCTATGTGTTTCAGTTACACTTAGCATCAGTAATCTCTGCGAGGAAGTTTTCCCTTTTATTATGTGGATTCACCATTGGCATTCCCTCTATCCTTAATTGAGAGCTCTTTGCCTCATCTAATTCTATGTCATTCTATTTTGTAAAAAGCTAGTCTATGCGAACATTTGGTTGTGCCCCAACTTGGGGTACCTCCTCTAATACTAGTTTATTTCAAAGGTGTTTCCCGAGTGTCATTCACAATGCTCTGAGTTTTCCCCTTCCCTTAACCCTATGACTTATTCAAGTTGTTGTAATTGATGCACCTTTAATTTCAATAAAACTTCTTTTCGGGGTCACCGTGGATTACGCCCTGCTTGCCACCGTGTGTTACAAGCACTAGCGTCAGATCANTAACAACAACATTACCAATATAAAAAATCCAAAGTCAATTTAAAAAAAAATGTTGTAAGACATTTTAAAACAGAAAATCTTGAGACCACGTGGTCTATAGATAACGTAGGCTGGCCTAGCAAGGCCCATGGAAGTGGTTGCGCCATCTTTTGTGCAGTGCAGACCCGTGGATTACGCCCTGCTTGCCACCGTGTGTTACAAGCACTAGCGTCAGATCATGGCATGGCATGGCTTCCCCTCCAGACACCTTATGTCCCTCCACGGTGACTCCGTGAAACTGGCGACACGGTCCAAGACATCAGCTGCAGATTCACCTTTAGGGAAGCGATAGAAAAACCTTTGGAACTGCTGGTGCGTCTCCTTGATTTTCTGCATGCGTTCCTTGTATGGAGACATGTAGAGGTAAACTCTCCAATCGTCCGGAGCTGCTGTGCTTTGCATACCACGCAGCCACCTGAGGCCATGAGGTCCGTGGAAATGTGCTGCGCTACCTTTGGGCAATGTGGACCTATGGACTGCTGCTGCGTCCCTTGTTCATCACCTAGAAATTTGGCTGCCAGATGCCTAAATTCTGCCAAAGTGGCCCTGCATGTCCCAACCTTGCAGGTGTTCCGACATGCCACAAATTCGCCGCTGTGCTCGCGGATTCACATCCCCGTTCGTTTTCATCATTGCCACGAAACGCGCGCTCTTCGCTCCTCCGTCACTGTTGTTGCTGCCACTTGTGAGATTGGCAATGTGCTGGTAAAGAGGGATCTTCCTGACGGCAGTGCTAGCCTTGCAGATGATGAGGGAAACGGCGAGAATGGCGTAGGCACCGAGGCATTGCTTGTACTAGTCCCACTGGTTCTGCTTATGAAATCAACTGTTCATTTAACTTTAAATTCTTTTCTACCAAAGTTTCTGATTCGGCAAGAAACCTCTCCTTTTGTTCAACTAATGCCTGGTTTCTGCTTGGACGATTTTATTCTTGGTAACGGCAGAGGAAAAATTATGGCTGTTGAGATGCAGCGGCACCAGCAACCCTAGCAACAATTTCTCGCCATAGGGCTGCTTCAAAAACTACGTTATAAAGTTTATGACCACTGACGAAAACTCTGCCGGCACCTTGACCAATGGGTTTTTGTGCGTAGTTGTAGGTCCCAGCTCCAACGCGTCCTGTTGCTGTCTCAACTCCCACAATTTACAATCTCCATGTGCACTCAATTTCTTGCATTATTTTTCAGTTCATATGGGTTCCTTATAGCAGCTGCTGATAAAACCCGACTTTCACGTCATGCTTGTACGTTAAGAAGTTTTGTGCATTCCCGTTGGAAACCAAGGTGAGGAACAGCCGCCAACTTGAGTGGGCCATGCTTGTTTCATCTTAAGGCTCAATATCATTACGTATTATTTGATTTTGTGTTAGCCGAGCATAAGAAAATCATTACGTATTATTTGATTTTGTGTTAGCCGAGCATAAGAAAATCATTACGTATTATTTGATTTTGTGTTAGCCGAGCATAAGAAAATCATTACGTATTATTTGATTTTGTGTTAGCCGAGCATAAGAAAATCATGGAAGAAAGGGTGTTCATGATTTTGCTAATGCAGGACCCTTTAACTCTTAAATTTTGGAATAAACTTTTGAACTGAATTCTTCCTAACAAGTTGCTACTTCATGAACCGGCAAAAACGTTACTTTCCCTCTCTTAAGGTCATGAAAATGTTTGTTATGTGCCTTGTGCACTTCATTCAATGACAAGGCCACTAATCTATTCTTGTCTAGCGTGTTAAAATTCATAAGTGTTTTTCTTTGAGCTAGACTTAACTCCAAGTCAAGGTCACAAGCTATTGAAAGTGTACAGAGCTTACCCTGGATGGGTAGTGTTGGAAGTTTTCTGTACACAAGCTCATAGGGAAAATACCCAATAGGAAGTTTCCATGTCAAATGATAAGCCCAAAGAGCATTGTTGAGTTTGTTGCTCTAATCCTTCCTATATTTACTAACTGTTTGTGTTACTATTTTCATAATTTCCTTGTTAGTAACCTTAGCTTAGCTGTTAGCTTGGGGGTGGTAGTGAGTTGTTAGTTTATGTTCAACCCACAAGCGTTGCATGATCTTTTGAAAAGTGGCACCTATAAAATGTGTTCCATTATTGAAAATTAGTGCTCGTGGCATACCAAACCTATTGATAACATTTTTTTGTACAAATCATGCTGCTGTAGAGGATGAATAGTTGGTGATGGTGGCACCTTCAGCCCATTTGATAAAGTAGTCAATAGCCATGATGATGTAGGATTTTCCATTGGACATAGGGTTTATGGGTCCTTTGAAATCAATCCCCCAAAGATCAAAATGCTCTAGTGGTTGGATCCACTATTGCAATCCTTCCATGCATGCAATCCTGCGCCAATCACAAAAATGAAAGAAGTGATGGGCATCCTAGAACATCATGGGCCAATAATATTCTGCCATGAGGATCTTAATGACCATCCTCCTCCTAGCATAGTGGCCCCCACAAGGACCTTTATGTGCATCCTAGAGGACTCAAAGCTTATCTACATCAGGGACACATCATTGAGCTAGGTCATCTACATAACTCTTGTAGAGGTTGCCCTTGATCTCCATTAAGTGTTTAGCTTGATAAAAAAAACTATTGCTTCTTCTTATTGTCCCACACCTGTGGCATCTCTTGAGTAAGTAGATAGGAGAGGATGTTATCATACCAATTTGTTTCACTTAGAGTTTGAGAATTAACAACATCAATAAATAGGATTTCATTAAAAAATTGATTAGATAGTGGGCTCTCATCCTCTTTGATGTTCCATCTTAACTGAGACAAGTGGTCAGCTAACACATTCTCAATCCCCTATCAATCAACCATCATCAAATCAAACTCCTAGAGGATCACCAACTATTGTATGACATGGGGATTCATTGTTGGCTTGTTCATTAGGAAATGTGTGGCACTGTGATCAATGTGCACAAACACATTGTATCCAAGCACATAGTGCTTGAATTTCTCTAACACATACACCACTTCCATAAGCTCCTTTTTGGTGGTGGTGTAGGTGAGTTGTGCACCCACAATGCTTCTTCTTACACAGTGGATTTAATATGGATATTTCTGATTGTCACATTCCCTAAGATGTAATTAGATGCATCCATCATGATGTGGAATGGCCTAGACTAGTTTGGTTCTTGTATAATTGGAGTTTTTATGAGTGTCTACTTTAATTATTGGAATGTAGTTTCGCAATCCTTAATCCATAAAAATGATACATCTTTTTTTGTAAGTTTTATCAATGGCTTGGGGATCTTTGAGAAGTTTTCAATGAAGTGCCTATAATAACTAGTATGGCCAAGGAATGACCTCATATCTTTCACTATTTTGGGTTGTCTAGTTATTCCTTGGATTACCCTTATTTTTTCTAGGTTCACCTCGATCCCTGTGCTTGAAATTTGATGTCCCAAGATAATGCCCTCTTGGATCATGAGGTGGCTCTTCTCTGAGTTGAGCCTTAGGTTAGTCTCCACACACCTTTTAGGCACTTGCTCAAGGTAGTTAAATGCTTGCTCAAATGTAGTCCCATAAGTAGAGAAGTCATCCATGAAGACTTCTACCCTACTACCAATTTATTACTAGAAGATGCTACAGACCAATCATTGAAATGTGGTGGGAGCACTGCATAAGTCAAAGGGCACCTTTCAATACACAAAAGTCCCCCAAGGACTTGTGAACATTATTTTGGCCTAGTCTTTTGGCATAATTTGAATTTGATTATAGGCACTATAACTATCCAAGAAGCTATAGTAACAATGTCCTGGAATGGTATCTAGCACTGGGTCCACAAATGGCAATGGAAAATGATCTTTGTAATTTTCCATATTCAATAGTTTGAAGTCTATACAGACTCTCCATTTCCTTCTCTTCTTTGGCACAATAACAAGTGGGCTAACCCACTTGTTATCTACAATTGGATAAATGAACCTGGCCTTGAGGAGTTGTTTAATTTCCTCTTTGATGACTTTCTTGAGTTTTAGGTTAAGCATCTTTGCAACCATCTCTTCAATTTGATGGAGGATTCTATATAAATTCTATGCTAGCTTATCCTTGGATCAATTCCTATTAACTCATGATATGACTGAGCGAAGGTTGTTGGCCATTTGTTCATAACTTATAGCAATTTCTTCTTATGTGTAGGAGCAAGTGTGGCATTGATAATGACTAGCTTACCATTATTTAGAAATGCGTACTCCATTTTTGCCAGTAGAACCTTTAATTCAAGGGGCTCTTACTTGAAATTTCTAGGAATCTCCAACTCTTCCCAATTGATCTCACTTTGTGCATCAAAGAGTTAGTGATGGAGTTGCTTCAACCTATCCATGCCTTCAACATAGAAGTTGGTCAAGCTCTAAGTTGGTTCCATGCATATTGTTGATATAGCCTCATTTTTAGTTGTCAACCACTAAGTGCCTTCCTGTTTAGTGGTTGTTGCATATAGACATTGTTGAATCTTTGTGATCTCTACACACTGACTACATGGCTAAAGTGATATGCCTTTGATGGTTCAGAGTCATGGCATGTAGTGGCACCCTATGTCACTGTCATGATGCATGGAACTCTCTTCTTATCCAGATTTATTTTTCTTGAAAATATCCAAGGAAAGGTCTTTGATCCCCAACCTTACATCTATGATGCTCAGCAATGCTCTCCCCATGATGATAGGAAAGTCCCCATTGCAATTCTCCACATGAATTGCTAGAAAATCAATGGGATAGGACCACCCATAGATTGTGATCACAATATCCTCCACTAATCCCAAAGGAACAATGATAGATTGGTCTACCAACTCCAATCTAATGTTGCTCTTTTTTAATGGAGGCAAGTTCTAGCCTTTGTACATTTCTTGCAAAATCAAGTTAACTTCGAAACTTGAATCTAAAAGAGCCTTACATGGTTCATTTTTGGTGATCTTCAAGTAAATAAAAGGACTCCCAAGATTAGATCTCTTCCCGAGAAGATTTCCAACCTTGATCCAATCAGTGACTGCATGACTCAACATGACAATGTGTAATTGGAGGGCAATTTGGTTGGAAGGGTTCTTGATGGAAATTTTAGAGGTTGAAGTAGTAGGTTTAATAATCATAGGTGTTTGTGAGGGCTTTGTGGAACTATTAGTTTTGAAGAATGGCCTCTTATAAGGCTTGGATTCAGAAATTCTTAGTTGAGGAGCTAGCTACAAGTTTATCATTCTCGTAGCATTTCTATGCTATGGCTAGGTAGGTATTTTACCTTGCATGGATATAGCAAGTTGTAGAGGAGTTGGTGATGGTGGTGTAGGAGTGGATGGTTGTTGAGAAGAATAGAAAAGAAATGGACACTCCCCTCTTGGAGAATGTGCTTTGAAGTATTTTGGAGGGTAGTAGTGATGTGGGAAGGAAGAGTGACTAGAAAAGTCATGTGGAGAGATTGGTTGTTGAACATAGTACCCATAAGGATTAGGTTGGTGATAAGGGTACTACTACCTTAGAGGTATCATTCCCCATGACTATGGATGTTGCCATTGTCAGTACTACTCTTGAGCTTGAGGTGGCATTCCACTCAGATAGTAAGCTTGTTGATGGAATTTTTGCTAATAGTTGTCTTGTGGATAAGGTAACCTCTTGGGTACTTACCATTTTACCAATCTAGGATTCAAATCATACATCCTAGAATCTTATAAGTGTGATAATATAGGGCAACATCCCTTATGATATTCATATTAGCAAATGTCACACCCCTCATCATCAAATTCTAAATCTGCAACCTCCTCTACTACTACAGCTTTGCCCTTATCTTTGTGAGATTCATGTTCAGCCTTTTTTTTCTTCCTTCATTCATGGCCACTACCTCCTTGATCTCTACATTCCTCTAGAATCTTCAGAGTAATTTAGAACTTCTCTTTCAAGGAGTTCCACTCTAGAGTACATTTGGTATTTTTTGTTAAATACCTCTAGTATCATACCATCACCAAATAGATTCTAGTTCTAAGAATTGATACCAACTTTTTACTTCCTTTATGAGTGTCCTTGGGAATAGTTTTAGGTTTTTCCATTCATTATTCACATTTTGTAAGGCACAGGCATCATGAAAGACTTGCAAATGATTCTATGGATTTGAATTATATCCCCACTCAAACCTAGGAATATTGTTCATATCCAACCGTTTAATGCGAGCATCCTTCAAATGCCTAGTGGGAATTTTAACAACCTTTCAAATATTCAACATATTCCTAGTAGCTAGCAAGGGTTCATCATAGTAATAACAATCTCTATGACCCTTTTCATGGTTGTGATACCTATAATGAGTTCGGTTGTACCTTTGTTCTTTGTGATGTTCATCCCCCTACTACTACTCATGCTCTGGATCCCTAGTGCCCCTATGGGATCTACGATCATTTCTATCTCATTGTTCATCTCCATCATGGTCTTTGTTGCTTCTTCCATGATCCCAGCCTTTGCTTCTCCTATCGAAGTTGGAGGAGGAAGATGATGAGGATGATGATGAAGGTAAAGAACAAGGAGAATCAAGACCATAACAATGCCTATTACTTCCTCTTCTTCAATCCCTTCCCTAATCATCATGTTTATCTTTCTCTTGGTTCCTGCCATTGTTCCTGCCTCTAGATGAATGGCTATGGATACCATCTATTGAGACCCCCTAATCTTAAGATCCATTCTTCCTATCATCAAGGTTGTCCATAGTTGACTATAACCATTGGTTAAGGATCTTCCCATCAAAGAGAGGGGGAGAATTTGTGTATTGGAAGGCACCCAAAAGAAGTCCTCACATTCTTTGTGGGTTTTCAAGAATAAGTGTTTAAGAGACATTTTTCCTTTTGGAGCCTCACATTGAGCTTCCATTTACCAATCTTTCTTCCGTTGGGCCTCTATGGGATGATAATCTCAATAAGCATGGTCTTGAACCTTGTACTCTATGTTAAGTCCAGCAATGTCCAACTTGATGAGATTGTTCAATAGCATTGTGGAAACATATTGGTTAGGAGGCAACACAATGTTACCCTCCATGTCCCTCCATCGCAGCTACTCATCCTAATGTAGGGTGAAGGTAAACTTTGGAGTGTCATCATCTAGATGAGTATAGATTACTTTGAAATGTTAAGGCACTTATACCCTTTGGCCTTCTTACCTTTGATTGGATTTGCTTATGAATGGTGATGGAGAATCTTTCCTACAAGAAGAAGTCATATTAGTGATTCTTGAAAAATAGTGTGTGTTTGAGTATTTATCTTAATGGTCTAGCATTAATTTTGTTTATGATGTCATTAGATGTTTTCACTATCTTTCCTATGTAGCACACTTAGCTAACTAAAATCCTAGGCAACAGTGTCAATGATGAGCTACAAGTAGTCCCTACACCCAACCATATGAATCACAAGTGTTGCACTAGTGATCTAGTCGAATTTTGTGGACTTTAGTTTGTAAATGCACTAATCAACAAAGATAATGACTTAGAGATGTGATCATTGTCTTCTTGGCTTCACTTGTGTAAGTACAAGCATTTGGTTAAGTGTAAGCCAGGGCACATGATTTATATTTATATTTATATTTTATTTAATCTAAATGCAAAATAAGAGAATTAATTAAGGATTAACTACTTAACTATCTAGTGCCTTAATCTAGCTATCCTACCATAAGCATCTGTGTCCACTTTGCATTCGCATCCTGAACTTGTTCTAACTTTATTGGGTTACCAAGTGCCTATTGCTAGGCATATCCAATAGACACTACTGGGATTACTAAGCAATAAGCGGTATGTTCAAAGTGATCATACTTATGTGTTGTCATTAAATGGATTAAGTAATTAAATACATTAATCTAAAGTGCATAAAAGAAAACATTAATCCATCCTAAGTGCTACAAGGAATGTCAAGAATCTTGTCTTTATTTCCAGTCACATCAATGTGTTCAGATACAAGATGCTCAAATAAAGAACTGTACAATCCTTGAAATCCTACTGCAGGCACTCAAAAAATATTCAAACTCTAGGCTAAGAAAACTGCAAGACTTCATGAATTTAATGTGCCATAAATGTAGTGGATGTGCACATTTATATAAACAAAGATAAACATTGCATCAACAGGGATGCATCTACACATGCCCATCGACGTAGCCCATCGAGTGATTCATCAATTTGTAAAGGCATTGCAAGAGTAATCTTTATTTCCTCACAAATTTATCCTTAGGGTCTTAAAGTAAATCTAAGATTTCTTTGCTTTGGAATTCTTGACCTATGAGGCTAATCCACAACCCTTGAAGAATGATGAACTTCTTCTTCATCATCTATACCATCATCTTCAAGATCTTCAAAGTAAATAGAATCCCTAAAATGCAATGACAATCATTTGATGAAGAATCCCTAAATTTCACATCTTGCTTTAATCTTTATGGTGATGATGGTTTATTTTCCTCATCTTCTTCCAACTTCTCAACCTTTTCAAAAATTAATTAAAAGACCTTCTTCATCTCTTCAATGTTCTTATTAAGAGATTGAAGTCTCTTCTTCTTGCATATCATGATAGAATTAGACTAAAATGAAAATATTCACAAGTAGGAATTAAAAACCCACAAAAATTTGGAATACCCATAACCAAGAGTTAAGTACCCAAAAACTTCAGGAAGTATCCAAAATAAAATTGACTAATTTTGGGATAAAATGAAATAAACCCTAGCTTAATTAAGCTAATGGATATCATAAATGGATGAAATTTCAAATACCTAAGTCAATTGACCTCACAACTAGGTCAAAAGAAGATTCTTAAATAAAATGGAATTCCCACACAATTAAAGAATAAGAAGGAAATTCAAATACCCAATTTAAGGATTGAAGTGAGAATATTGCATCTCCATGGCTAAATTGCTCCAAGAACCATGGGCTCTCATGCCAATTTGGCAAGGACCAATCCTAATAAGCATCCAAATTCTCTTAGAAACCAACAATAATAGAATCTAAAGAAAATCAAGTAAGAAAAAGAAAGCAAAAACTTATTTATTTAATTCCCAAGATCAAAGTACAACGTCAAAAGAATAGATATGCAACAAGGATCTAGAGCAAGACCCAAGATAATTCTCTTTCACTCTCATAATCATCACTCACAATGCTTAGGTTGAATAAGCACAATTGATCCCATGATTGAGATACTCTTTTCCTCATAAGATCTTCCAATACAATATCAAGATATGATTATAATTTTGGAGACTCATTTGGCCCTTTTATAACCTCAAGTGACCTTTCTTCTTTATCTCATAATTTACATCATTTAAAATTTTGATTTGTCATTATACTATGAGTGCATGTGGGTTATAGCAACTTGTAATAGCTTGACTTTCAACCCTTCACACTAGTAAACCCCAATAAAATTTAGTCACTATTTCTCTTCAAATTATGACTTGACTATGTCCAATTTTGACTTGCATCTTGAGACTACAATTTTTGACATCCATAACAATCTTACACTTACCTAAAAATTCTAAATAATTCATGATTCTTCCTTGGATGACCAATTGCATCAAAGTGCAACTTAAAACTACTCGTAGTGGCAACCTCTTAGCCTTTACAACTTGTAGTGACCTTGTAGTTGTGTTCCTAAGTAAGAAAACCATTCAAATGACTTAAATGAAAGAATTAGACACAAACACATAAGTCTTACAACTCTAAGATACTTTAAGGATACAAAATAGATCAAAGAGATAGGTTCATGTCCTTATCACTATTGATATTTAATATTCAAGCCTCCAAGAAAGATATATGTTTGCTCATATTCACTTCATCCTACCTTAGATTGATGAAATAATTCACAAAATTTAAGGTAGAAGTTCCTTACATCCTTCTTGCATTACCTAAAAAATTTGAGCTTCATAATTATATCTTACCATTATTTAGATTATTCATACTTTTACCACATCATGAATTATAGTTAGGATTAATGCTTTACATGTTGATGGTTTTTTGTGAAGAATGAGTGAGACTTATTTTCCCACTAAATAGAATTCATAGCCTTAATTTTTTGTTGAAAATTTGATATTCCAAGGGGATTTTGTACCTCCTCTACCTTAAAATGCTTATGCACCATGCATATCATTGAAGGATTTTAACTTCACATAAGAAAGCCTTGATGCATTTGTAAAATCTTTTGCAAGTCTAACCTCACCTTCAGCATCTAGCTTGGACATTTAGATGTGCTTGAGAAATGAGCCACTAGCTTAGACCTTTAGATGTGCTTTTTGAGATTTAACATGAGGATTAGGATTCCTTCCTTTTAAATTCCCAAGATCATGGAATCCTCCATTCTCATGTACTAGATTTTCAAACACATCATCTCTTTTTCATATCCTTAAAGCTCTTCATCGTCCTCTCTAATCAATGAACCTTCATATTTATGTTTGATCTAAGTGAACCTACATTAAAAGAGAATTTAGCATTCAACTCCTCAAATCTATTTACCACTACTTTAAAGATACCATTTATAACTTTCATACCTCTATTTAAGGGCTTAAAATGATTTCTTCTTGGAACACATGTTTTGAAGCACTTTCAAGATATGATCTAACACCCAATTACAAGTCTAAAGAAATTTATAACAATTGAAGGCACAAGAGATATAATCCCATAAATATGGAAAATAATTGAGCCTCAAACATCAAGTAATTCATCCAGTTTAGTACATGATAAAGCCTAAGAGCAAATCTAAGCATCTAGACTAAGGTATTGCCATCCACACTCTAATACTAAATGCTAGTATAAGAAGGGTATAATCTTCTAGTGCACCTTAAATCCTCTATCAAACTTCCATAAAAATCCCAACTCAACACAATTTCATGTATAAATTAAAAGACACTAAAAAATATTTCTATTAAAACATGCATGAAATGAGATATATAAAATTACAAAATATATGAACATATAACACATAAGTTAAAAGGTTCTAGGAAATACCAAGCCTCTCACACTTATTTCATTATCATCCTCTAGGTTGTTGTAGGACTAGATTCCCTACAACCTCACAAAACCTTACCTCACTCAAGAAGATAAAGTTCACATAACCTCTTGAAAGCCAACACAATGTGTTGTCTTAAGTCTCTTTGTAGCCTTAGAGAGAAACCACAATTGACCAAAAAAAGACATCTAAAGCATCCCTTTACATCAATTTATAGTTTCATCTCTTAAACCCCATAACCTTTATGTTCTAATTCATTTTAAAAATGTTTTAAGTAACCTGCTTTGAGTCATAGCCTTTCATAGTCAACACCTTCTTATGTCCTCATGGAAGTCGCATTGATAATGTAGCCTACTATAGCTATAAAACCTAAGAGCAACTGATTCACAGCATAAGAAATTGCAAGTCATACCCTCTCACAAACCCCTACAGCTACTTTCTAGTTACAATTCTCTATAGTACTAATTTTAAGATCAAATTCTTTGTAAACATGGATTAATAGTTAACTCTAACTAAATGCAAATCCTTTTTGACTCACAGTGCTTACTACAACTTACTCTGAGTTATACCTTGCTCACAATTACTCATCTAAACTTTAAAGCTTACTAAAATGAATCTAAACTAGACCAAATAAATCTCTATAAGTGACAATTCTTATTGAATCATGAAACTACATCTTGAAATGGAGAGGGTTTTCCTAAAATTTCTCAAAAACTTAATTGATGAAGTAATCTAAGTGATGAGTGGCGAGGTACCCCTACACTCAACCATACAAAATGAGCGTAGCACGCATGATCCGGTTGAACTCCGTAGACTAAATGCCTAAACACCCCATGGAACACTTGGGGTTAATCATTTGTTGTCTTCCTAGACTTACTTGTTGTTGTCACAGTGTATGGTTAAGTAAGTCTGAGGTATATGATTTTTTTTGGTCTTTTATGGTTTTATGTCTTCTATACTAAGAGCAAAGGATTAAGAAAACTAACTAATTCTAACTAATTTCCTAAGTCTAAATTAACTGGTGTCAACATCCGTTCCCACTTACCGTACACACCCTGAACTATGCAACT